>DWNR01001649.1:0-14576 GCA_018250455.1 Polygonus leo | reverse complement strand
CAAAATTATTAATTATTTTTCACTTTTTAGTTCATCTTGAAGTCGGTTCTATTTTTAGTTAAAAAGTTTTTTTTTGTTTTATATTTCAATTAGTATACATTCAAACTTACATAATATATTTGTTTTAATAAATTAATAAATAAATCAATGGATCAAAAGATCCGAAAAAAGTAACTTTCTTCTAGTTTAGGAACAAACTTCCCCGCGTCGCTCCTAGATGGCATTAGTATTTACATATAGCGGTAAAATAATTTTACATACACATACATCTGATTGATCTAATCTTTAACATACAAAAACTTTTCTATAAAATACTACTAATTTAGTTTATATGCAATCTACATTTATTTACCTAGTTCCATAGACAAGAACACCATTATGTATGAATACATACGAAGATTATTCACAATGAATCTAATTGTGATTGTTCAAATGAATGCGCCTTATACTTAAGCATTAGCAAGCGACAATAATTATTTCTTTTTCACGACAATTACAGTAAACTGTTTAACTACAAATACAATTTTTGTTTCATTATTAATATGATTAATAATATTGATTTTGATACTCTTAGGTTTTGGAATAAATCGTTATCTTTTTTAAATACATGGAAACTTTCCTACCCTATTTACTCTCCATTTTGATTAATAAAGGATAAGACCTTTATAAGCATATACGAGTACTACCCTATGTTTTCGACAACCACACAAATTCGTACTCAACACAATTCTAAGTAACTGTCATGACTATTGCATATAAAAAGCAGATGGATTTTTCTTTTGTATAGTAAAGCTTACGTTTCGCTAGGTTTGATTTATTGTGACGTGTTGGTTACCGTTAGTTTTGGACAATAGTGCCTCGGTTGGCTGACTGCGCCTGGTAATGTGCGCTACTGGTACTGGCAAGACGACCCCACCATGCCTAGCAATTATCTTGTTAGCACCGTATATATTTGAAACGAATGGTTATACATTTATTTTAGTACAAACCCGACCACGTCATGGGTTTCAAATTTGCTTTTCAGTTAATACATTTAATTAATGAAAAGGTATAATTGTATATTGTTGGGCTAGTTACTTACCAACAGGGTTACTTCTGGGATGTTTAACTTTTATATATTTTTTTTATTAAAATATGTTTCTTGTTTTAATTTAAAAATAAATACTATTTATAGAATTGACCTAAAAAAATATTTATAAGACGGAAGACATTTTTGAACATATTTTTGAATTCAATATTGTGTTTTATATGGGCAATTTTTTATAAAGAAGTCGACATAAGCGTTTAGGATTAATAATAATTATTATTACTAAATAATATAATTGTATCGAAACTGCAAATACTAGACACAATGTTTATTATGAAACGCCTTTTTAGGTATATATATTTAATGTCACGTGGCAAATGTTAATTATATTTAAGATAACAGATGAATAGATATTTACGTGTACAAACTTGATGCAACGAGAGACAGGCACCTACAGGATTAATTATAAAGTTGTGCCTGTGAATCAGCTGTGCTGGGGTGGATATTATTGAACGGATACGGGCATGCGCAGAGCGCGCCGCGGGTGAGAGCGTTCAGACCGGCGACCGTACGCAAAATAAACAAACTGATCCAGACAGTGACACTGACCCACAAGTTCCTCTAATGTTAAGTCATTTTATCGTGTAAACATACTCTTAGATTTAAATATACAGTAATATTAAGAGAAATTCAGTGCCTAACCTTCTCAGAATCCGGTCAAATATCATATTCACGTTCAAAAGAAAGTGTTTCTACGAGTAGAGTCTATGCGGAGCAGTGAGCGTGACGTATAGTGTGACGCTGCCGACAGACATTAGTATCATTCGATGGTTCTGCCTTTCCGACACACCTGGCTGCGTCATTCGACATGCCCCTGTTGCCAAAGTAAACGTCCACGTTGACTTCGTGCTGTGTTACGGTGCCTTAATTCGTACGGTGACTTTCTGTGGAGATGTTAAAAGCAAGTAAACATTGCGTGTACTGGACTATTAATATTAGCTCGGGAAGTCGGAGACGTTTTAGCAGTCCAACCTACTAAACGCTCTCAAAGAGAGAGAAACAGAGTGTAACAAAAAGAAATCTGCGTGATGATTGTGATCCGTTCGGCTTGAATGGATAGGGTCGTCGCCACGAGATCTGATTTTTCCGGGCGAGCTGGCGGCGGTGGCGGCACCGACACCGATAGCGCTGGCGCGCAAACTTCAGTCGGCCGTGTGCGTGCGCGCCGTGAAATTCTCTCGCGGTATCTATGCGTTCGAGTGCCACGTCCGCGGCCGCAGCGCCGCAGTCCCTGGGGGCGCGCCGCCAGAAGACCGACCTGCACGTGGCGGAGCCCGCCGGGCGCTCCTGCAGCCCCGCGCCGAGCCTCCGCAGCCAGCGCGCCAAGCAGTACAGGTGCACTCGTCGAAAACAAAAGGATAGCATTACCTGTGATCGCATGTTGCTCAATAAACGTGAAATTGTTCGCTTTTCACAATCCGAATTAATTTAGATGCAAATCTTCGGTATTTAGGCTGATTGAAAGTTTTCATGACGGCTGCAATAGTGAGTGCCAATTCGTGTTTAGATATCGTATCTTAATTTCCTAAACGTGTTTATCAGTCATTTTATCGAATGCCTACATATCTTCTATCTATATCTTGTGATAGTCTTTGTTGTTACACTTTTATTATTGAAGGTCTTACATTATTTTTTAACAATACATACCTAAGTGAAAATACAATTAAAGCAAAGTTACTGAAGCATTTAATTTATTTAGTTTTGCTAAATTCTAAATGTCAAATAGAACCTAAGTAACACAAGGCCAAAGGAGAGGCAACGGCCACGAATTTGTCCCAATTAATTTAGTATATTTAGAATTACTTAAAATATTTCTCCTTATTTGATAGTTTAATCGTCTATCCTCCCACTCGTGATGAAGTCATGTAGTCTAGCCCTTATTTAGGTGATTGCAAACAGACATGACCTCCAACAAACTTTACAACAATTTCAATGCTAACATGTTGAAAACATTCATTGGTTGGCTACTATGTCGTGATTTAACTAAGTTTTATAGGATCAAACCTTTTGTTGTTATAAAATGCTCACATACGAGTATGGTTCCATTGTTTTCAATTGCACCTTTCTGTAACGCTTCATTACCAGTCGATTTCGTAACCGGATATTATCGTTTTTCCTTTCTATGGCAGCTAGATTTGTATGTTGTAATTGTTTTGAGACTTCATTTTTTGTCGTACATTGTTGCACTACATTTGAAGTTAGACTTAGGTTTAATGTTCGATGGTTTGCCACAATCACTCTACAAATCTTCTATATTTTTCCCTTATTATTCATATTTCATATTCACGTAGAAATTGTCTATGGTCTTATGGAATTTCCTATTAGATAATTACCTGTAAGATCAAGTATATGAATACTAGATCAGTAGGTTAATTATAATAAGATTTAATGTATTTCATGTGCTCATTACGTACTTTATTTAAGGTCACATATAGTTTGATCTTTGGTTCGAACTGATATTGTTTCATTATATAATTTATAGCGTTCGTTTTCAGCATGTCTCCTACACATACTGACTAAAAGTAATAAAATCACTAACATACTAAAAACTCAATCGTTCTTTATGTTTATTCAAAAACGTACAACACATAATGTTAGAAAAAAACATTAAGAGAAGTCACCAATAAATTTTCCATATTAATGATGAAACGCGAAAATTAACATACAATACATAATAAATTTGCAGTATATTATGTCTTATTTCAACAATTAAAGAAGGAAATGTTTAACTTAGCATTGCTGCTTGTATAAGACACTCCGACTGTACTATTCATAATACATAATAGACGATTTTCCCGTGCAACTGGCATTAACTACTAACATGTGTATAAGCTACTTAACTAAAGTACTATAAGAGAGAACAAGATAAATAGATGCACTAAAAGGGGTTAGAAATTAAGATTAAAATCTATACTAATATTATAAAGCTGAAGAGTTTGTTTGCGTGTTTGTTTGTTTATTTGTTTGCTTGAACGCGCTGTTCTCAGGAACTACTGGTCCAATTTGAAAAATTCTTTCAGTGTTAGATAGCCCATTTATCGAGGAAGGCTATATATCATCACGCTAAGACCAATAGGAGCATAGCACCAATGAAGAATGTTTCAAAACGGGGGATTTTTTTTCCTATTGAGAGTTTCCGCTGCGTGCGCTGCGCAAACGGTAATGAGACCCAGTACTTACTCACCTAATCATATATAAACGAAGTCGCGTTTTTAAAGTTAAAGTTAGCGTTAGCCCAAAGTAACTATTCCACGAGGACGACGTCGCACGCGGAAGCTAGTGCAAAAATAAATTGCAAGGTGACCACTTGTCATCGATAACTCTATGACCCTATTGCATCACTTACACCGAACGGGGTCGATTGCTATTTGTAAGATACTCGACTCTACGATTGTCTACGGTCCGTAATAAATGTTACAGGGTTTAATAGAGTATTTTAGCTCATTAAAGGAATAGGAAAATTTACATAGATAATTTACATATTATACATTTATATAAAATTGACACTCTATTTTCCTTGGTCATCACGGGTGAACGGCTGGATGGATTTCGCTAATTCTTTTTTTTATTGTGCCAGAAGTAGAATATGGTTCTTATAAAAGAAAAATTTAAGAAAGTTGCGTGGAAAATTAGAAAATTCAAGAAAACTTAACGATCATGTAGGAACTAACGAACGAACTTTTCTATTGTAACCATAGCAACATAACTTTTTACTGTCAATATCTATCGTTATTACAGGACAACGCCTGTCGGATCAGCTAGTACGTAATAAAAGTGTAGGTAAAGAGGCAATCAAGTTATATATTAACAGTGCTTAAAAACCGATGAATTACTTACACGGTGCGCAGACAACATACATACAATAACATTTGCAACACTACATAATTTACAAAAACTAAATAAAAAATATTTTGTATAATATCGACAATATCCAAAAAATCGATAATGAATACTTTATTAATTAATTCGACATTCCCAGTCATCATTGAAATTATATGTTGAAGTATCACTTCTATAGTAATCCGTCCCCATTATTGAAGATTTAGAAAGTTTATAACTATTTCATAACCTCACCGCACTGGGATCGTTATTACAAAACATACTTTGTATTCATTAAATTTTTTATCTTTAATTTCCATACATCATTTCATAATTATCGCACTCTGCATCTGCAAGTGTCTGATTCCGCATACTTTTTATCCAACTTTCAAAAATAGGAAGTTTGCTTTGTGTTTTTAATCAATCATGTACCATGATAACTTCCTATGTAATTTCA
Organism: Polygonus leo; assembly: GCA_018250455.1. Taxonomy (NCBI): domain Eukaryota; kingdom Metazoa; phylum Arthropoda; class Insecta; order Lepidoptera; family Hesperiidae; genus Polygonus; species Polygonus leo. The sequence goes on along the minus strand of DWNR01001649.1, from coordinate 9,213 downwards.
CGATTTAATAATTATGGTGGTTTATTAACTTCGCGTAACTTAAGGTGTGGACAGCGGCAGAGGACTGCAGGACATTCTGATCAAATAAAATAAAGAGTTTAGGCCATACTCCACGAAAATAATATCTACGCATATCATAAAACTGAAAAGTTCCACCTATAATAGTTTCATATACGACTCAGTATTGGGAAGCCTAAATTCGTTTTACTGAGCTATCGTTGCTACGAATAACGAATACCTAATGCTATAATAACGGTAAGTAGGTAAATATTAAATCAACTCCGACTGACAGACTTTAACCAGGGCGACCTATTTTTGCTAATTAATTGACAGTGAGTCACCGTCACGCCCATATTTTCACGCCGAAATAGGATCATCAACTACAAATCAACGACTAAGTGCCATTGTAGTTGAAAAATATAATGAAATAATATAATACGCTAATAAAGCAATACAATATAAATTATACGTTCACAAATTAACCCAATTTGAGTAATTAAGAAAAATGTATGACTTTTACGTTAAGGAATTTCTGAAGCGTTTTTCGAATGAATTGTTTGATTAGTGCGTATAAATTAGTTTAGATTCTAAAGACAACGGGCAATTTTACGTTTGAACATTTGAATGTTCTAATTTGAATGTAGTTCGTTTTAATTTAAGCTTTGTATCGTAGCATCTATATAACATGGTATTTTTTTTATTTAGTTAGGTCCTTTTTCGGAAAAAAAGTAATTCGAAACAAAACAGTAAACAAAATATTGAGTTAAAATAGACCAGTTTGGCAATTCCTTATAACATTATTATTTATTAAACATGTTCAGTATTACTATTTAAAAAACATTTTTATTACTCTAAAAGACCTATCTACTAAACTAAACGGTTTCAATAACATTACCCACTTTTATTCCCATAAAATAGAACCGTGAAAAATAAATCTTTCACAGTTTGCTTATTTTTACACTCTACTTAAGAAAATGAAAAGGAAATAGATGAAGCGAAAACAATCACTTCACACTTTGATCGTAACACTTGGAAAACTTTCGTACAGATTTGACAGCTTATTCGTAAAGTGAACGCAACACGTTTACTTTACTCAAATTGTATATTTCGTGAAGGAAATATAGTAAAGTTATGCTATGTTCAGAAGATGGAAAATATATGCCTATTTCTTTACCTCCGAAGTGCGTCGTTTATGTATTGGTTCTGGAAAAGTATTTTTGTTAGTGTGGTTCAACTTGGTCCCTATTCTGATAATGGCATCCTTGAAAACTTTAGGGAACATCAAATTTTATAGAATACGCACCGCGACTTTGTTATCTTCAGAACCTTCTCTGTTTCTTAATGAAATCATTTATTTTTGTTTGGTTTGTTTTTATTTACACAGTCGTAGTGTACCAGTTACAATCATAACTATGTACTGATTATTAAGTTAACCGCAACTTGCTATTAGGCTGGAAATCTGGTTGTGAGGTGTAAAAAAATTGACCAACATGAAAGTTTTGGGCAAACGACAGAATGACTAACGAGATAACGAGTTAGTCTTTTTGGTACCGGTAACGTCTTTTTGGTAGTATATTCCGGTAACATTTTTTTTTCGCCCACAACCTAATCGGCCCACGCTTCCAATACGTCGAGTAAATGTTAATTGGCTTAGAGATTATTGGCTGTAAATTTGTTCCTAGGTCTGCAATGACCACTAAACTTGGAGAAACAAAAAACCCGTTTGCTGCCTATATTTATCATTTAACCATCCAGTACTTTAAATTAAATTTAAATAGGACTTTAATTGTAAAAAAAAACGACCGAGTACGATTCGTATCATTACCATAGCCATGACCATAGTTTGTATCTGTAGATGGTGTTTAACCAAATTAAAATATTTCACCAAAAGATTAAGCGAATGAGATCCTTGAAACATAACTAAATGACGTTGTACCGAAGTACTGGTTTCTTTTATACGGAACCTGTTTAATTTAAGCTTTATTGTATTTTCAGTATATATTGTTACAAAATGGTGTAGTATCTACCTATTCATAAGTACAGCCCTATTACAAATAGATGGGACCGACATCGGGACTCAATAATTGTGTCTGTTGGATATGTGGATACGAAACCATAAAATAGAAATTGGCCTGTTCCCAGGTCTGTTGAATGTTTGTCGTCAGCGTGAGTCAAATTATCTTTGCCACAACCTTATCGCCTGTTTGTTCCCAGGGCCAGTCTACCAGTACGCACGGCGCGTCTCCTGCAGCGCTCCCGGACACAGACGCCATCGGACGCGGGCATCAGCGACGGGAGCGCGTCGCCCGCTCCCGCGCCCTCTTCGCTCCTGCAGGACGTCGTCGACATCAAGACGTTACTGCTTCAGCTGAAGCGGGTCCTTCAAGAGGTAAACTGTTGCCCGCATGTGCTGTTTCTCTTAACCTTAAATATCTTCTTGATGTACCTATCGTTAGCCTTAGATTCTTTAGATACTCTTATGTCTAGTAGTTAATCGATTAATAGTTTTTCTTTATTGCGTATCATTTTTAGTGATGTGAAAATAAGGAGAAATAATAGCTACATTAGTTTTAATTTGTATGAACAGTGTTCACACAACATTTGGTAAAACAAATCTAAAATAGTGCATCTAGCAAATTAGCATTACGATTCATTGGTGACCCATCTGACTTCAAATGTCTAGGCGACGGTGACCACTTACCATCAGGTGGCCTGTCGATGGGTTCAGATAAAATAGAAAAAAAAGTTAAAACTTCTTGAATACATAATACAATATCTTATGTTGGGAATTCAATCCGGATTCCAACCAAATTATTCTATTTCCACCCGAGGCAATTCTGCATACAACGGCACATAATAAAGATGACTGACAATTGGTTATACATTGTCACATGCAGTGTACAAAGAAACTTTTACTTACAATTTCAAACTTAATTCTCAGGGAACACATGGGAATAAGAGATTCTATCTGTTTCAACATTGTTCGATAGAAATCATAGTCACTCATACAATGTAGCAAGTTAGATTGGTTCTCATGTTTATTTGAATCTAAGATTTAATAGAAACACTATTTTAATATAATATTTTATATACTTCTCTGTACATTTTATATCTAGCATTTATTATGATATAGTAGTAATTACCTTGTTCATAATGTAGCAAGATCATGTTACGAATATACATAGAGCAGATAAAATTTATAGAGTGATATAGTAACGCCACTAACAGTTCTATGAAAGTGATAATCAACTTTAAGTGATGGCAACTGGCTGAATCATGTAACTCACACTTAACATTATACAATGACAATGAAATAATGATAAATTTAAAGATAATGGTGTACTTATAGAGTTGTATCATTCAATCTTAAGGTTATACAATGAAAAAGAAATAGACAAAAAATAAATATGGCGAGAAAATGTTATTGTTATATCCCTTTTCATTGTCCCTCTATTTAAATTATACGCTCTATGTCAGCAGAGTTGATATACAACATACTACAACTAGTTGATTTGAATATGGCATGCGCCTGTACATTAAATTTAATCAAGTGGAACCGCATAATTAGTATAGTTTCACAGTTATATAAGAATTGAGTACCAATATTCCATAATTTGCGAGACATACTGAATTCTCAGGATTATTCCATAACTAGGTAACATTGAAATGTTAACATATCAACAAATAATTACCTTGGTTCTTTTTGACATTAAATCATAACAGTTAAAAAGCAAGAAATTACATCTATTATTAATAAGAAATTTTCTACGATATGTTTTCATAGACTTATTCTTTTTCTTTCAAAACAATGAAGCGTGAGATGATTATGATGGGTTAGTTGTTAAATAAATACTTGATTAATAAAATTATTAATAACAATAACTGTGCATAGACAATTTCACGCCTCACGTCACGCATTTCACGCTCCATATTATTAATACATTTCTTTATCTTGAATAGTTGTAAATAGCATATTTTGTGTTTTTGCCATCTTTTTTCTTTCATTGTTTTTGTTCGTTTGCTAATTTAAGCTTGAGATGCTAACGTATCATACACAACGTTACGCATCTGCCCTGTAACATTACGTAATGTTATGCATTTGCCCTGTAATGTTACGTAATGTTATGCATTTGCCCTGTAATGTTACGTAATGTTATGCATTTGCCCTGTAACGTTACATTATGTTATGCATTTGCCCTGTACCGTTACGTAATGTTATGCATTTGCCCTGTAATGTAACAGCTGTTCCTTGTGTAACATGTATGTTTGTTGGTTGCATCGCCTTGTTTGCCGCACGCAGCCCGGGGAGGAGCATCATTCGATGAGTGTGAGTAATGCCATTCGTTGCACCCCATGCTATTGTATATAATTATTTACTATTACACTTAAAATACAAGAAGGACAATTATAAGGCTCTGCATCCCTTCAAACAATAAACTTTGTCTTCTATAATGTAACGGTACGTCGTCTTGTTTATTTTACGTAAGACACGGTAAGGTAAGCTGTCATATTAACGCCATTTAAAATAGTTTCAGCTGCATTAGTTGCTGTTACGGATTTATTTTTAGTAAAATTAATTATTGAAAGTTTTAAATCTATTTATAATCGTCCTTCTAGTTAAGGTCCTCGTGACATCGATACACTAAATGCATGAGTAAGAGAATAACAATGTTATCGCCTTCGACACTTGTAGGTACTGATAAATGCGCATGATATCCTGCGGCTAAACTATCAATCCGTTATTTTGTTTTATCTGTTATATTTTTACTGATTTCCTTTGATATATTTGTATGAATTGTATTAAAATTATTATGTTTATAAATGTCTTATATCTAATGAAAAATCTAGTAAGCTAAAGTGACATTTATATGTATTCTTCTCTTCAGACCTTCTTTTGACATAGAAGCCTCTGTAATTCCTATATATACAAGGTATTCCCGATGCGTTATGACATGGAGTTCTTCAAAAAAGGCGCGAAAAGAGCTCTCCCTCAAAGCCGGCGATGCATTGGCGGTCCCTCTGGTGCTGCAAATGTCCATAGACGACGGTGACTACTTACCATCAGGTAGTCCGTCTGCCTTATCGCTAGGTTTAGATATAAAAAAAAATATACTCCAGATATGATTTGTTACTAATATATAATATTTAGGATGATTTAAATTATATTATAGGTACTTTTATATGACAATATTCTTTAAATCAGAAAATCGACCTTGTACGTAGAAAATATACAGTCAGCATTACATCAATCGTAAGACATAATTTCGTTGGTATAGATACATTTAAGAAAATAATGATAAACTTTCATTGATGCCAATACACATAGAAGGCTAAAGACCTTGTAACCCGTCGTTAAATTGGCTTAGGATGCCGCAAAGCAAATGCCGCAAATTCAGTGTTTTGTTAATTAGTTAAGTTCCACGTACTATATATACCTACGTCAGCTATCATTATTATACCCCAAGGCTAATTCTTAAATCTTTGCTTCTTGCCTATTCGTCTATTAATTTATTCCCTTGTATCTTCATTTCACTTGTATTAGTTCCTTCTAAGGTGAATGTGCCTATAATAAATTTAGTATTGCAAATGTATCAATACTTTTTTGGATACCAATGCATATTTTCAGCTTCTTGTTTCATCATTTAATCTTGGTAACATGTATGATTAAGATTATTTCCTCCTTATCTTCTATTTTACCCAAAAGAGCCGCTTTCTAACGAAGTATAAGATCAATGACATGGTTTGTAGGTTAAGTGACTAATTAAAGTCTATAATGCCTCCTAACGAATCGCCTTGCAAGCAATTACATTCATTAAGAGTCCTCCGTTTTACATGCATGCATACGAGTTGAACCTTTACTCGTATCAGTAAACAAACACAAGTTTGCTTGTCTCAAAATATAAAAGTCAAAGATAAGTTAATGGAAAAGGTTTCCAGAGGCTACGAGTTGCAGCTCTTTTGGCAAACCAACACCAAACACCATCATGTGGATGGTAGTATGTGGATGGTACAAAAAAATCTAATTTTATATATTTTTTTAAATATCTAAAAGAGAGAAAACCCTGTATGGATGGTTTGACTAATCATTTTTTTGTATGAGTTTATTAAATTAATACTTAGATATAATTTACATATGTATAACTAATTTTAACATTATTTCGATGTACAGTTAAACATATTTCTTGTAAGAAAATATTAAAGTCTAAGATTAGACAAGTTACTCACTTAATATTAAACTTTACCCTAAAACTAAATTTAAAACATGTTAAAGTATGATAATAAATTTAATTTTTTAATTAACATGAAATATGTTTATCATGCATATGCTTAAAGATGCCGTTACTTTAAAATCAGGTACAACCATGTCCACTTTTTTATATTTTACACATTAAAAGGTGTATTAAAATAAATATATCGACATGTCTGAAATATCCGGACCAGCCTCAGGGCCTGATTCGGGCGTGAGGTCGTATACACATTAGAAATATAGGCAATTAGTAAAAGTAACCCAGTTATGGTACACATGGCGATCGTCAATTAATTTTATTATGCAATACACTTATTACATTTATAACCAACAGGTGTATACGGCTACCGAAATCAGGCTAAGCAACTAGTAACGGAATAGGCAATTACTCTCTTGTTCTGGCACTTAAGAACATATTAAACTGAACATAATAAAATATGCCAAATAAATACTAGCCGTTTATGGTCGATTATGTCTTATTTTATTCTTACTAGATTATTATACAAATTTTGTACAATTTTTATGCGATTATACAAATTTTGCATGGGTGTTTCTTTTGGGATTTTGCGAAATTCGACCCCTAAGGGATTGTTTTCGGGGTTGATAGTTTGTAAGAAAATTCGTTACTTCAAGTGCTAGGAGTTTCAAATTATGCATGGGGTTCTTTTTAGTAATTTATATGGCAGAACAACGTATGGCGGGGCTGCTGCTAATTTTCTATAATTATAATTTTTTTTTTTATTTAATAAGTGTTGTGTTCGGATCTTGTTTTTTAACAAAATACATTTAAGTTTAACATAATCGGTTTTTTAACAAAATACATTTAAGTTTAAACCATTTTAATGATAGTATCTAAAAGGGATAAAATGTCGTACTTTAGAAACATTGATAAAATTCTACCAAAATTACTCATTTTTTTAAAAGTCTACTAACATCGTTAATAATTTATGCAAAGAACATTAAAGCATGTGGATACATTACTCAAGCCACTCTTATGAGTACAAGGTACTCACTAAAAGGTTCTCCGCGTACTAAGTGCACATAATAGAAGGGGTGGTAAGGGGGAACTTATATATGAGAACAAACTTTTGTTTATTTTACATACACTATGTCCTTACTTCTACTTACAATTCCGAGATTTGGAACGAATCTGTTTCAGTTCTATAATACTTGAACTAGCAGTATTTCCTGTTAGGTTTAAACAAAAGTCACTAATAATACGTAATGCATTTGGCATAACTAAGTATAAATCATTATTTCTGGGTCCATAGAGCTTACCTCTCTGTTTTAAACTAGGATTGATGGATATTATATTACATTCAGGTGTAAAAGTGTAAGACATTAGACGTTTCATAAATATATGGAAAATGGTCCATAAACTGAATACAATATGGTACAGAGTATTAATAAAATAAACAACTTTAAGCAACCACAACCATGGAAACCATTTTCGATTATGAGCATTTTATTGTTGTTATGTATTTGTATTGTTGTTATCAACAAAATACTGCATTTTAACATTGCGTATGAACATGGCAGAAAATTGATAATGTGAACAAGTGATTCAAGTTATTAACTTTTAATGCGCAAATATTTTAATTTCTATGGCGCCATCGCAAACTTAACAACAAAAATTGTGTTACTTTTTTTAGACGCCATATTTTTATACAGTTTAAGTCAGATGTTTTAAATATTTTGTCTAGTTCCAATAAATAACCCCAAAACGTAAACGTCAAACTCGTATTAGCTACAAACTCTTATATTTTTCGCAGCCGGGTTTGGTAACTGACTTATTAATGAGCATTGCATACTGCGCACTCAACACCAATAAGTTTTTAATGGATGTTGTATAATTAGTGTACCTAAATATCATTGGTCGAACCGATATATTCCAAATGCATTAAGATTCAAACCAATGCACGCTAAAAATAACGAAGCACGCACGCGTTCAGTAATTCAGAAGGGAGAGCAAACGAAACCTGTTAATTCAAATACTAGAACGAAATAAAACTTTGAAGTGTCGGTAAATAGTAGTCTCATGTTACACATTGTTCAAATTTGGTTTAACGCTTTTTAGCCACAGAATAATGCTCAGCAAAATAACGATGTTCTAAAACCTTGATGTTGGGTACGAATGGGTTAATAATTAAAATACGTAACACCGTAAAACAGTTTCGTACAACAGTTTCAATTATTTTAAAATTCTTAAGAAGTTCCGATTTTAACAAAAGCATAGAACGCAGTGTATTCAGACGGAGAGTGTTCGTACACTCTCCGTCTGAATACACTACACAAATATACACATATACACAAAAGTGATATGCAGGCTCGTGCCTGCATATTACTTTTGTGTATAAAGTACACGTATGGCGACCTTTTGAATAATACCATACAAGTCGCACTCACTCCTCTATTCTAGGTCTACAACTACGTGAGAGCAAGTGCCTCTCCTGTGAAGCAGTTTCCTTAGTTTCAACTCCTTTTAAAAGTCACGAGTATAGTTTTTAGAGCATCACGCGTCGTGCGAATCGGGAAAATTCTTTTGTACTGAAATAGCCCTTTACAAGATGTTTTATACCTGTAGGAAAGAGTCGTACGCAAAAGAAAAGCATCACGCAATTAATATTGCAATGGCTACATACGCATGAAACATTTACTGAAATCAATTCAATAATACTGTATAACACTTAACGACAGGACAGTGTAAAAAGAAGTTGTGATTGAATGTTAATTTGTCTACCGTAAGACCGTAACCGCTGAAAAACTTGGTAGTGAGCAATGTGTGAGCGACGACGTATTTAATAAACATGTTTAAATTTTCATGACAACTCGTCAAACAATGTTTGATTATTGATATCGTGCACCATTTTGTATCATAAGTGGGAAGAGTAATAAATCTATACATATAATAAAGCTAAAGAGGGTCGAAAGTCTGTACATGGAATATATTAAAAAAAAAGTTGGCT
>DWNR01001648.1:0-14584 GCA_018250455.1 Polygonus leo | reverse complement strand
TCACAACAGTCCATCATCCAGCTCACAACATAGGAATATTGATTAAAAATTTTGCCAAGCGAGCAAAACACGCAGTTGCTAAGCTCCATCATCTAAGGGGATGCTCAATAAATAAAAATCAAGTCTTCTTGACGACTAAGCATCGGCCTTGTGTGCCTCTCCAGTTTTGATACAATGCCAACTAGAGTATTGGTTTTCTATCGACTATCCGAGAAAATTTCCGAGTCTGGCTAAGATGATAGCAATTTATCAAATGGCTTTATATTTCTCCGATCTAATCCTACTTAATGTGCGATTATGTCAACAAAATATATTATCTTTCTAAGAATTTGTTTTTATATTTATAACAAGTATTAAAACCTTTAGGTCTCTATCTATTTAATATCCGAGCATTATCACAAATATTGATTAGATACAATCAAGTGTACAGCAAGCTCGTTTGCTACTTTTATACTTTCTTGTCTTTTTGAACAAATCTCGACAATAACGCTGTCTGTCCAAAAAAATATATTTCATTGATATAATCAAAATGACTTATCCAATCACTATGCCGGATCACCAGATAGTCTTGTAGTTCGAGCAAGGATGTACCACTGCCACCCACATTATGACATTGCATGCATGTATATATCTATGGGCGGTAATCACTTACCGTTTTGTTGCTATTAAATAAGGTTTTACAAAAGTGAGCGAAAATACCTCTCCTGCAAAGTATGATGAATTAGCTCTCTCTGGTGCTTCAAATGTCCATAGTCATCTGGAAAACTAACCATCGGGTAACCGTCTATCTAATCACTAGATTTAGATATAAAAACTTGAACCGCATGATGGACGGCGTTGCATTTAAACTATAAAAGTTAACGAGTTACTGCCAACACTACGTTAGTTCAATGTCTGTAGAACCTTCAAAGTGGCTTCACTTAATGCTATCAGGGTTTGTTAATGTAGGGAATATACGTGGCTTCGTTGAATTGTGCTGTTTTGTTAGGAATTTTGTATCTAATAAACTATTTGTCAATGTTGTAAATTACAAATCAAAGTAACCTATTCTCGCTTTGAAAACTGCTTAAAAATAATCATATAAAATAACATATTTTAACTAGTACTTACTAATAACACGTGAATAAGAGATTGTTGTTACGCTTTCTCTCAACCAATCATCATGACATTTTGTATACACTTTATGAAAGGCACAAAAAATATATACTTACATTTAACCCAGATAAAATGCTACTCCCGAGCGATATATCAATTTAGTATAAATTTAAAATAGGTAACAAAATTGTATAATACTGTGTAAAGCCGTAGAAATTAGTTAGACATGAAATAAATAAATAAAATTAACTGAAAGATTTATTACAACGGGCTCTGACGTTCTATTTATTAACGTATAAACATTTGTAAACAAACAAATAAAAAAGTAAACACTAGATGAGTAGGGTTATAGTTAAAGTCCGCATAACCCCAATAATCAGAATTCCAATGTATCCAGGATTTATTGTTGTCTCTGACCTGAAAAAAGGCCTGGAAAACGAATCTATAAAACATGCTGATAAGGCCCTTTAACTCGACAATACATTATTTCTACATGCGAATTCTTCCAATGTGTGAAGCAATAAGGTTTTATTAAAGGCCAAGTATAAGTCTGACGTGAAAGATTCCGTACCATATATTTTTAATAATTTAGTAAAAGTGTAGGTAAACATTAAGAACATTTTGTGAAAATATTGTGTACTAAATATCTGTTTGTAAATACAAAGTGTGAAAATATAAAGAATGACAAACGGACGGCCGACACAAAATCTTAGTAATAGGCTTTCATCGGCATACTTTCGGTACATAACCCTTAAAATTATGAAATAAATCTATGCATTATGATAGATTTGTTTTATGCGCTGTTGCTTTTTGCTGAGGACTAAGATTGATTTGACTGCTTGATCGATTTAAAAGGATAGCAAACAACCTCGTTTTCCATCCGAAAATTACAAATTGATTTTGCGCAGAATGTCTGAATTCTATATTACTTAATGGCAGCAAACTAAGTATTCATATTTTTTAGCAATAAACATCATACAGATTATATAACAATAAACCTGCAAATCATCATTCTCAATTTAAGTTTACCTAAACAGTGGAAATTTCGTTTCTAAGTTTACCTTATTTTCAGAGAAAACTTATTCAGAACTGGGACAGAATCAAAAACTCATTCAAACAATCGAATTTCTTTTGAACATCTTTCCTACCATACTAAAATCAGGTCATGATGTTTTTGCAAAAACTTTAGTATGTACAGACCTGAAAACAGCAAAAGTAATATCAAACAATTGTAATCTTTCTCAATAATACCCCAATATGGTCCTTGAAACACCGATTTGGGTAGCAAACGTATAAATGGAAGAACTTTTGTTGAACTCGTTTAAACTCAGAGATAAGTACAGTAACTTGTTAAGTAAAATGTTCTAAAAAGGGAAAATCGCCTCGAGCTAGGCAAGCTTGGCTCTCAGCCAGATTAGGACAAAAATATGTAGCAAGGACTTGGTATATTGTCAATAACGAAAACTAAACTGAGCAAATATTTTCTGTACAATGTTCTAAATGTTTTGAAATAATAGATGAGAAGTACTAGGATCAATCATTACTGCAATAACAATTCTTTGCTAGTATACTGTACCTATATATTCTATGGTTTTTCTTCGAAAAACAACTTCTAAGCTTAGATCAAAGACAAAAATGACAAATTTAAATAATACTCCTTTTGTTACAAATCAAGGTTACAAAATCACGCAAAATGTTTAAATAAGCTCGAGAGCCTGACGTTTTAATTTCTGTTTTGTTTATATGTCTGTGTGTTTATTGTAACAATGTTACAATAAAGAATATAAGTTTAGAATTGCTGAAAGCACAAGAAACTGAATAACTAGAAAAGGTTCTAGTGGTATAATAAATAACTTACCAAATCTCGATGGATCCACCTTAAGGCAAAAATAAGGATGAACAATGTCTCTAGAAAGATCTGGTGACTCGCGCTTCTTTTGTTAGTCGAGGATTGCTGGAGACTTCGATATTCCTAATTAGCAAGTTGTTGAAGAGTCTTTTCAAGGGACAATTTACTAATGAACTTTCGAATTTTGTAAGGAACATGACAAGAATCATCTTGTCTTTTAAGTCTGTACTGCTGGATAAAATATTTTATATTGAAATAGGTGCTTCAAGCAAATTTTACACTTCTAATAATATATTAATACAAAATATCTGGTACTTATTAAATTTACTACCTCTTACTAAAGACTAATAGTTTGGAACTAACTACTTCTTTTATCAAAATCCTCCACAACAATTCTCGTGTTTCGACCTGGAGAGACGTGGTTGCTAGCTATACTTTTAGTCCTCAGGGGTAGTAACGCATATGTGGTAAACCTCAGGTATGATTCAAACGTACTCGGGGATGATTATTAATTTCAAGCAGTCCACCTGATGGTATGCAGCAATGACCACCTACCATCAGGTGGACAGCATGCTCATTTGCTACCTTTATACGAAAAAAGCAAAGTCTAAAACAGAAGTTACACCATGTATTTAAAATTCCCATTGACCTGATCTCTCAGTGACCTTAATTACTCTTACCCCTTCTGATGTCGCTAATCTTATACTCGGCAGAACGTTATCACTTACTTATGGGTCAACAGCTCTCAAGTTATCCAATATTTATCGAGTAGTCGTCTCGCAAAATGTCACGAGCTGGGAACTATCCGACTCCTATCATGTTACACTTACGTAAATGTCGAACAGTATACTAGCAGCAAATATAGATTGTACTAGATTGGCCTACGACTTTGTTCGCATAAACAAGGCTTTGGTTCTAAATTTATAAAATGCTAATTCTTAATGTTATTAAATATGTTATCAGTAGCTGTTGTTGTTTATTGTCTTCATTTGATTTCTAGCCTCTGTCAATTAGCCTGCAACTTTTTATGTAAGAAAATTTGCAACTTATAATATTTATTCATTATTTCAGATGTGTGAGAATTTATCATTCTTTCAAAATTCATATTATTAAGATTTTAATTTAAAATTGTATTTTCTTTACTTTAAATCTCTCATTTCATAAGCAATTAAATCTTTCAATCTTATCAAATTTTTAGAAATGAGATACTACTTAATTAGAGAGTTTTGAATTCTTTCCATTTCACAATAACTTCAGGCCTTTGAAACTTATTTTACTTTTCAAAACTTTGTAGATACCTTTAAACATTTCATAAAAATTAAATTCTCTTTAGCGGTATTCATGAAGGCTATTTAAACATTTTTCTCTTCGTTAACTTTTAATTGGACTCAAAAATCGCTAGCTATTAATTCGCCATCAACCGAAGCGTTGTTTTGAATAAAGGAAAGCACATCGATTACTCCAATTTGTTTTTCAATCAAGTGCTCCACTATTTGCCCGATTTATCTCTCATATTTATTTCCAACGTTCAAACGCTGATCGGCACAAAAGGCGACCTTTGTGGCGAATTATTGGCTGTTTCGACTCGATACACATCTGACGTTACAAAGCACTTTCGTTTCTTTTTGCAAATTGGAAGTGCCGTTTCAGATTATGGATTCTAATAGGCTTACGCAATAAATATTCAGCCCCTTTTATATTCACTTAATATTACAATTCTCTATGAAGTATGAACTACAAAATTAAGCAAATTACATGCAATCAAAGTCAAGCAAGAATCTCAGGTGTAGATCTTCAAATAAGGCCGTCTTTAACTATGCCAGAGCCCTTAGGTACGCAATAATTTGGGGCCCCGTTAGAAGTTAAGTTATTAAAAACCTGATTATAATATACAAGAGTATAGTAGTAGTATACAACTATACTATACCATACAACAATAAAAAATAAGCTTTTAATGAGCGGTAATCGGTAATTCGGGGCCCTCCTAAAGATGGGCCCTGGACACATACCTCGTATGCCCTTATGGTAAGGACTGTACTGTCCTCAAATAATGTTTAAACAATTAACAGCGAACTCGAAAGGTATACGTCTTTTACGTAAAATTGTTCGCGGTACGTCGTTTAATTTAAATTGAACTGAAATTAAAAGCTCGGGCACTATTGATTCGAAATGACAGAATCGCGGTTTTCGATGGAGGACGGCACATTGCTGCCTTCAATTTATTTTTCAATCAAGCGAGCACTATTTGCTCGATTGATGTCTGATATTTGTTGCTGGTGAAAAATCGATGTTCGATACAAAAGGCAACTTCTGTGGTGAATTATCTATTTGGCCTTTCGTTGCACATCGTACATAAAAAACATCAAACTAGGCCTTTGTGCAGCGAGAATTCTTTTCAAAGTTTACAGAACAGCTAGTAGTCTAGCGTGTAGCCTAGATTTTTTAGTTTTTAGGCACGACCTTTAAATATATTCGAGGTAAAGATAGTTTATCTCACTCACTAGTAGTTATTGCTTATAAATTATATCTATAAGTGCATTCCATGATTATGGTTTCTAAGAAATGCCTATAGGTACAGAAACTTCAGTATTAGAAACTTAGAGTATCATATGCCGCGCACTATGATCGCACTGAATCGTGAATTACATAATTCTTATTATGATTTTACTCAAACACAAATGTATAAATAATTTACTAACATACTAAGCGATATTTACATATCTTTTAGGTGCAATCAATGTAAATAATGAAGATAGTCAGTCCAATGAAAATAATATTCGTTGACAATTTTCCGTGACCACATATAATTAATGAAACTGTTTAATTGTGAAAACCTCATCTGTGCCACTGTGACCGCCGAAATCACAATTGAAATAATATATTTTAATTATTCCAATTCATTTGATATTTCTATTTTGGTTTTGATTGAAACATTTTTTTAAATGTAATTTGCAATCGCCTTCACTGTTTTCCCACTGCCCAAAGGTTGACTGGCATAGAGAGTTTTGCATTAAGTCCGCCTGTTTGTTTCAACACAATGAGAATGGTGCAAATAAAGCATAAATCAATATTTTCTTGTAGTCTGATGATGGTAAATGGTAGTTGCCATCCAAGAACAATTGTTATCAACCATGTCTAATATACAGTGTATAAAGACTAAGATGTTCTTCTCGGGCGCAAGCTCCAATCATCATGGATAAAGGATTGGATAAAGGATAAAGAGGACTGCGGTTGTATCTTTTCAGTTAAATTGTACGAATTCTACTGGACATACTAGTTTTATTAGTTTTGGACTTTTCAGAACTAAATACTTTTTTTTTATTTGCGATGGATTTTATACAAACAATGAACCGTATGTGTATGTCGACTTTTAATAGTAATATATAGTTTAGTTATAATATTTTTCTTATCCTTTTTTATTTCTACACACATTGTCATTTTTTGTTGCAAAATACTGTATTTAAAACTGTTCCAATTGTAATACTCCAGTTTCTTCTTTTTGGGAAGTGTTTTTATTTTTTTCCATACCATTTATTTCCAGCCATAATTTTTTTTTCAACAATGGAGAATCCGTTTTATTTCAGACACATTATTAATAATTTTACATTTTCTATTTCTAGACACAGTATTTAAATTACTCTTTTCTTGTTTCCAGTCGACGGCGGCTTCTCCCGCAAAGCTTGCTGGTGGGACTTCGCTCGCCACCTGGATCGTCTGGACGCGGTCCTCTTCACCAGGATCAACAACTGCTCTATCTCCGGAATGTCGTCGGTCTTGCGGCGCAAGGCCAACGCTAACGTGTACCCTCAGATAGGACACTTCTTCTGCAACCTTGAAGTAAGAATGTCTTGGATAATGTTTATGTTCTACATCAAAGTTCTCAGTTAGTAACAGTAGTAGAGAATTAAGAAAGATTATCAGTTTTGGTGATATATTTTTCGCGGATATTTGCAGTTTTATCTATTTTAACTTAAGTTTTTTCAGCAATAACGCAAGAATATCATTTCTGCTTATTTTATTATATATTCAAATTTTCATGAATTCTCCATCAATAAACGTTATTTTGTGTCAAACACATATTAACGATATAAAATAGTTATACTTGAACCTAGAATATTCAAATCAAATATTATATTGTCATGAACATAGGTTGATACGGTTCACAATATATTGCAAGTCTCCTCAAAACATTCACTGTCAAAGTCCAAGTTTAAGGACTAAGTTCACGTAGGGTGCTGACGTGAAGGCACGCGTGGCGGCTCAAGGCCAGGTGTCAGGTTCGTAACTCTAGCAGGTCACACTTGACTGGGTGGATCATAAAGCTTAGTTCACCACATACTTAACAAAATAAGTATTAGCGATTTTTTTATTATAATAAGGTAGCAAACGAGCATTCTCGTACAGTTTACCTGATGGTGAGTAATCAACACCAACTACTACTGAATCGCATCAGGAAATGGCCACCGTTGCTTCCTGAGGAGTAAGTATTACCAGGTACCATAACTCTTCAAAGATTAAAATATTTGAAGGAATATTATATTGGTGGCGATGGTATCTTCCGGGTCGAAGTACATGACTAACAGCTGGCGTAACGTAGTTGCTGGCAGTAGGCTCAAAAGACGCGAAGATATTAATCCTCAAAAGTAGTCACGCATCTGTGGACTCCGTCATTGATGCAGCCATGAAACTTTGCTCCTATGAAAGATAATTTCAGACTACATGAGATCGATGTTTTTAACTAACTCCATACACAGTATAACTTCAGCTTTACTTAATGAACGTTATGACAAGAAGCGATAGCTTCTCCACTTATGCGTATACTATTTAACACGTGGGAAATTATGTAACAATGTATTTATAAACATCGTAATAATTTTATGTACAGATGTTTTGATGTCAATTTTGAACTTAAACGTGTTTAATATCAGACATGTGTAGTAAATAAAAAAATCACAGTAGTCTGAAATGTCTAATACATTTCGATATTAGATATTCGAGATTAGATACATTTAGATTTTATAAATCAAATGAAATATTTTTTTTACTAATGTATTTGTAAATAGGCATTTCACATGAAAAATCCGCCAAGTTCTACCTGTCAAGTGTATTCAGGTATTCAAATAGATATTTAATACCTTTGAGGTTTAAAAATTCTTTGAAGGAATAGTGAACTATTATATATATTGATTATACCTTAAACAAGTTCAGTGAAATGTTATTTTAAGAATAGATTTATTAATATAATATGATTATTTATTAACGGATATTGTGGCGGACTAATAACTGATATACCATCGGGTATAAAGGCATGACATTTTGAAGAAGCTCTTTGAATGACTTAAGAGATCACTTACCTAATTGGACATTGGTTCCCAAAGGAATAAAACTACTGCCTCTGCTCAAGAACTCACTTAGATTTCGTGGATAATATCTAATATATAAAATTCTTGTGTCGCTTTTATTATTTGGAGAAAAAAAAATGTTTTATTTTTTTTATAATTTAGCTTTAAAAAAAATACATACAACCCTACCTACTATCTACCATCAACCCATTTTTTATATATAATTTTAATGGGCAACGTTTGCTGTGTCAGCTAGTATAATTATATATAATTTACTAATTGGTCTCAATCGGTCTAATCGCCTAAATCAATGTACGTACCTACATCTGTGACATTTCTACATCGCTGATCGCTAACATTAGAACCAGCTGTGCCTAATAGCCTAAAGCGATTTGCAGATGGTCGTACCATATAATAGTCAAATGTATGTTTAATGTCATCAATCTTCGCTTGAATGTCTCAATTGGGTCATTTAAACGTCAAAAGTCACTGTGGGCTCTTTACAACATAGTTAACAAAAATTTATACAATTGTAGGATAATAGTGTCGAAAGTATGTGAAAAAAATTTTTTCATTACAATCTATAATTGTCCTACTATTAGAAACAGCTTTTATCTTTAAATGTCAGTTATTGTCCCTGGTCCCTGACTACTCGTCACATGTTATTATAGCCGGCAATGTTTCCAAACCAAAAGAATAAACAATAAACGCGTTACAAATATGATTATACCTTCCCGGCTGAATAAAAGTCAATCTGCCTTCTTTAGATTTTTTTTATTTTGAAAAGAGCAAACGAGCCCACAATTTTCTTGATAGTACGCTAATGTCACCCATAGACATTTGTAATAGTCTTAGTATCCACGTCCTACGTAAAGTACACCTGAGACGCTACTCACCTCTTGTACGAATTTGACGATGACAAATCATTAATAAGTTACTCCTATGTGGTCAAAATGGGCGTAGCATTAACAGTCAGAGCAAAAAGTTCAGAGGCACCACCAACGTAAATAAAAAAAGTAAATATTATATTAACATATTCCTGCCCTGTACATATCACTTTCAAATTTAAATTATGTACTGTAATTTAAACAACAGAAACCCTAACCATGTTCCAGGAACGCCGCGCGCTCGCCAGCCCCGATGGCGACAAGGACCTGGACCCCCTGCTCGTATCCCTCCTGCAAGAGGGCTCCGACATGATGGCCGACTTAAGACACATCAACCTAAAGCCACAACACTGCTACCGCAGTCCCGAACCGATCAATCTGTACCACAAAGTTGGACACGGTACGTATATACTTTAAATAATTTCACCATATAACAAGATATAAGGCCACAAAACACGTATATAACAATCATTTACTACATTTAAAGATAACATTAGTGTCGACTGCCGAATCTTGAACCGTGTGAGAACGAAACACATGCCATTTAAAATCTTTCAATCATTTGTCACAAAATTAAAAAATACAGATATAAAAAGTTTTACAGATGCGAACCAAAAATTTGACCAACTGAATTTTATCTCAGCTAGGCCCCTAATTCTTAGCATTTATTGAAAAGACTTAAAGCATTCGCCAAAATAATTAGTTTGAAATTTTAATTTCGTTTCATCACAAAATTTCATTACTCAGCTATGTTCTTATTAGAGATAATTTAAAAAGCAAGTAGATTAAATTCACGTTTCTTTGTTCCAGGAACACTTGACATGTACGTACTGAATCCGTCCAAGGACTCGAAACATGTTCGTGAGTTCCTGAAAAAGTGGCATAACTCAGAGCAAAAGCTGTTCGAAGGCGCCGGAGTCTCTGGACAGTTCAATTTCCCGATCCCCAACCTCGTGTCAATATGTGCGCTGCTAGTGTGGCGACCTGCAAACCTGGACGATACCATCACAAGGATAATGTTCCCTGGATCTACACCCCAACATAAAATATTCGAGGGCCTAGAAAAATTGAAACATTTGGAGTTCCTCCAACATCCTACGTGCACTGGAAGACAGATGACCGCCACTATACCTGCCATAACTGCCACAGCTACGACTGTCACCACCACAAAGACTACAAGTAAAGTTACATCAAAAACAAGCAAAGAAAGGAGTACTATCACAGAAAAGATGAAAGACGAAAAGATTACGCAACCTGAAACCAAAATCTCCGCTATTAAGGATGAGACAGATTCTAAAAATATCATTGATAATAAACTTCTAAATGAACTAGTCAACGGCGAAGACAAGAAAATTGAATCAGTTTTGCAGGAAGCAATAACTGGTAGGGTCGAAACAAAACTGGACGATAAATTTGCTCACTACGAGAGTACGGTAATCGATGGTTTACCCAAGAAGAAGGAAGCCAAAAAGAAAGACATAACAATTGAAAGGAAGACAAAACGTGCTGAAAAGACTGAAGACACAAAAGATTCGATAGTAAAACCTGAAACAAAGAAAACTGAAACTGATGTCAAACCTAAAATAGACACTAAAAAGAAGACTGAAACTAAAACTAAAACAGACACAATGACGACATCAATATCAAAAACCAAGATTAGCCATCGAGCGGCAAAATCTATCGATAAGAAAATGACGACGAGCATACTGGAAAAGAAAGTACCATCAGAAGACAAAAAATCGCCTCCAGCGACACCTAAAAAGGTCCCAGATGTCAAAACGACCCCCACTGTCCCTGCAGTTAAAGAAAAAATTAAATTAAAAACGAGGAAAGCAAGTCCGGGTAGTACTCCCGCTAAAAGTGTAAAGGAAGCGAGTAATCGCAGGGTTGTAGAATCAAAATACAAGCAAGCATCACCCAAACGCGACTTGACCCAAAAAGTCCCAGAGAAAAAGGAACCAAAAGCCAAACGAGAACCCATCTCCCGTAGACCCAGACCACTAGCTTCCCCCGTAAAGGGACTAAAGGCTATGAAGAGTCCTACCAAAGCCGCAAAATCCATGAAAGTTGATACTAAATTAAAAGGATTACAGCGAGTTAACTATGAAGACATCTTGAAAGATGCTAAGAAGTCAGATGAAGATACATCAAAGTCAATTGATGATATTAAACAACAAGAATTAGACGAAAGGGAGGAACAAGAAATTGTGAGAGAAATAGAAGCTGTATTCAATAGAGACAGCGAACCCGAAGAAAAACAAGAATATATAGGACGTTCAGATATTGAAAAAATAACTTGCTTATTAGATGAAGCTAAAACTGAGACGATAGCCGACGGTGAATTTGAGGAGGAATACTTAATTATAGAAAAAGAGGAAGTTGACCAATATGTACCAGACGCTGTACCTGATCGTGAAATCAGTCACGAAAAGGAAGACGAATTACAGAAACATATTAAAGACACAAAAGAATCTGAAAAGAAAAAAGAGGACATAAAAATAACTCAAGTACCAGCAGAAGAGGTTGAGGAAACTAAACCGACTGTTGAGCCTGAAGCCAAAGAAATCGAATCAAAGGAACACTCAGTGAGTGTTGAAGAGAAGCAAGACATTAGTAGCGAAAAGAAGACATCTGATAGTAAGAGTGGTGTAGTTAAACCTAAAGATTCCTTAGAACTTAACATTGTTCAAGAATCGCAACCTGACGAGAAAATATCAACCACAATTGAATCAGGTGCCACTACTGCACCTACATTACCTGAAGACGAGCGTATTACATTAGACGACATTAAAGAAGACCAACAGATTGAAGAAAAGCACATTAAAGAGGAGACGAAAGAAATCGTTCCACCACAAACGCTTATTGATACACAGAAACCTACATCAGCAGAAAGGAGCCCAAAGCTTGAAACTCAACCAGCTCCCATCCGGGAAATCGTTAAGACACCCGATGAGGTCGCTGACTTACCTTTACATGAAGAAGTTGATTATAGAACATACGAAGAAAAGAAAACACCGGTCGAAGAAGACATTTTCAAAAGGAAGCCTGACGTTGGCTTTGTCCACGAAATTAAGGTACCTAAAGACTTACCACTCAAAGAAGACGTAGCCTACAAAGGCTTAAAGACCATTCAGGATGACGTTGTTGTAAAGACTGTTGAGCGTCCATCACACGCCGAGTTAGTGACAGTGACTCCAGGCTCAGCTCCTGAGTCACCAATGTATCACGATCAAATGAAAACATCTATTCTTCCTGGAAAGGAATTAGAGCCGGTCAAAGAATATGACGATAGTGACTTCAACTATGGTCAATACACTGAAAAGTTACGAGAAACTCATATTACGACTGTTGACTCACCAATCAAAGACGATATTATTATTGTAGAAGAAATGCTCTCCATGCCCGAAAAAATACCATCAATTCCGGAAGATGTGGAGAAGGAAATAGAGGAAGCGCAAAAGCTGGAAGCTTTACAGAAACCACCACTGAGTCCTAAAGACGTTGAAAAGATCGTAGCTGACGTTGCCGAAGTGCTGAAATCAGATAAGAGCTTAGAAGAAATTATGGCTATCAAGTCACCCGCACGTGAAAAGTCACCCGACACTATGTTAAAAACTACAGTGGATACAATTGAGGCTACAAAACTCTTAATATCCGCTGAACGCCAACTTGATGAAACTCCAAAAGAAGTAGAAAAAGTTGAAGAAGTAGAAAAGGAAATTCTGCCTTCAGAAACAGATGTCAAAGACACCGGCTTAGCCGTAAAACCCGAACCAGATGTAACCGAAAAACCTACCAAAGAAGTCTCACCAGTTCGGTCCATTACATCGGAAGATATTAGTGACGTATCTGATAAGACTGTCTTAAGTGAAGGCAAACGAGTGAAACGTGATTTAAAAGATGTAACAGAAAAAGAAATCTTACAAAAGGATGTAATTAAAACAGATACTGATGAAACAGACTTTGCTATTAAACGAGTTAGTGTTGGAGAGGTTTCAATAGATAAGGATATTACGGAAGCAGTTGAGTCACAAAAACTCAGCGAAGACATTCCCGAAAAGAGACTAAGTGTTACACTGGAAGCAGCAAAGACATTGGAGAAATTAGAAGAAAAAATAGCTGATCTTAAGAAAAAGGAAGTTTTACAGAAGCTCCCGCAAGAAAAACCAAAACCAGATATGGATGAAGTTCCTAAAATCAAAGAAGTAGCCGAGAAAGACGCTGTAAAAGATTTACCTCCAGAAGAAAAAGTTACCATCGATGAAAAGGAAGTGAAAGAAGAATCTGCTGTTGTTCTCGATGAAGTTCTTGAAAAAGAACTTTTGAAAGAGGAAGTATCACAGATTCAAGAGGAAGTCAGTAAAAAGGATGAATACGAAGAAGAAAAAGATATTGAGGAAATTTACGAAAAGAAAACTGTAACTGATGATTCAACGATGAAGCCAGTAAAAGACGTACCAAGCCCTGACTTAGTGCAAGAAGATACAATTTCACCTGAACTAGAAAAATCCCCAATATTGACTGATATAATTTCTGACAAACTTGATGAAAAGCAAGTAGTATTAGAAAAGAGTATCAAAATTCCTAAAAAAGATGATATTAAATTGAAAGACGTCGATGGTGAAGGCAAGAAGGTCGTTGAAAAACGAAAAAGTGTAACGGAAATGATAACTGGAGAAATAAACGGCAAATTGGAGGAAAGCAAATCTGTGTTCAGTTCATTTTTCGGTAAAGTTGACGAGAAATTCGGCGCAGCCAAAGAATTGTTTTCATTCAAAAAAGACAAAGCTGCACCTGAATCTAAACGCAGTCCCGAACAAAAACTTACTCCGTCACCCAAAGAAAAAACGGCGGACTTCCTGAAAGAGGAAATTAAGGCAAAAGAAATCATTGATACTGAACGTAAGCCAAGTCTTAAAGATGACGATGTAAAGAAAATTAAAGATTTTTCACCAAAGGAAGAACTAGATGAAACATTACCCACAGAAGATATAATTACAGAGAAAGTACCCGAAGATGAAGTTGGTGTACAAGAACCAGAAAAAAGATCACCCAGCCCAGTTGAAGAAGAAAGAAGATACACAATTGCCGAAATTGAGAAAATACTTACTGGCTATAAAATGTATGGCGAGCCAGTAGAAACTATTACGAAGATAACTAAAGAAGTCATTGAATTCAGCATCGTTATAATCCGAACTATTGTAACTAGGACAATCAAAACTAAATACGCTAATAACCAAGGCATTCCTAAAAAACTAAAAACCGTTACTATTATAACCATAAACGATGTTTATCCTGACGGTACTTCACGGGTGAACGATGATGGTAGCACCACTTTAATAGACATATACGAAGATAACACAATCCAACTTGGGTACACGATAATCGAAAGATCCGCTGTTTGCAAAGTT
>DWNR01001647.1:0-14586 GCA_018250455.1 Polygonus leo | reverse complement strand
GGTAAAGACGTTTCGGAGGAGTACGAAGACAAACATTTTGACACGAGAATTTTATATATTAAATTTTTTTTTTTTTTTTTTTTTTCGCTTTTTAGTTCGCTCTGGAATTCGTTTCCTTTCTGTCAGTCGTGGATTATGGTAAAAAATATGGACGGGAAATGTCAATCTTTTTATATCACATTGTCTACTTGATTATTTAACAATTTCCATTAAATATCAATAGATTTTTTAATTATTTTAATCCGTACTTAATTGTTTTATACACGACATTATCAATAGTCGTTTTTATTCTATAGTTGTGTTTATTTGTTACTGGCAACATTAGATTTGTGTTTATGAAACGTCATTTCATACTTCTTTTTTTTTTCATGGAAATGTCTAATAATTAACAAACATTGTGCTTTGTTATGTGTTTGGTAACGCGAATATTTATAAGTTGTTAAGTCAGTAATCGTGAAAATGGCAGATTTTGACGCAATATACCCAGATGAGCCGGACAGTGAGGAGAATATAGAAGAAACGCATGTGACGTTGGTGCCCGACCCGATCGTCGTTCGCGGAGCTGGTAACATGACAGTGTAAGGTTTCATTTTATCAGCTGTTTATTATTTTACTCATATTACACTGTTTTGTAATTACTACAAAGCGTTATATTTATGTGTCAACTCAAACACGGAAACCATCTGAGTTCTTTGTCATGTCATGTTGGGACTATGGCATTGAACATTTTGTAACGAGGACAATAACCACAGCCTGTTTTTATATAAGCTTTGCTCAATCTCAAGCTGGCACTAAACACTATAAAGTGAAAGATACTATTTGTATTACAAGCTTTAAAACAATTGTGTATTACAGAATAGTGAATATGGAGAAAACCTTGATAATGAAGGACAAACAACATTACCATACACAAAGCAAGGCACATAATCACATTAATAACATTAGATAACCTGATGACTTTTGAACTTGTTTTATTAATCTTAAATTATCTATGATTTATTAGGTTAATTCCTGAATGGTTTTTATGATGAACAAAATTAATTAAAAAAATAAAAACAAAAATGTGTAAGCAGAAATAATTAACATTATTTTGTTGCAACTAAGCCACCTTTCAGCTATATACCTTTTTGTTATGCAAAACAATAAATAAATAAATAAATAATAAATAAATAAACATGCAAAGGAAAAATGCTCTTTATGACACTTATAACTTGTACACATGACACAAAGGAAAGACTTTGATGATATCCTAGCCAGTAAACATTGGTGATAGTACAGATATGGATAATACAGATACAGATATGGATAATACTTTATTATTTTCAATTCTAAGTCCAAGTTTAAGTTTTTAGTTTTGGCAAAAGACATAATAATCAATTTTTAACGAGGTAAGTATAAATAAGTATAAACAAACTTTTTAATAGGGTTTTTAAAATAGTTATACATAGCCAATTCATTGTTTAATTTATATGTAAAGTTAAAATGTTATCAGCTAAAATAAACAAAGGTAAAAAATAAACAAAGATTAAATAAAAAAAAAAAACAGAAAACAATGTATAATGAAGACTGCACTTGTATTAAAAATAAGCAAAAAAAAAACATTTTAAACTCAAAAAACATGACACACACATGTTTATTTGTAGCAAATTATTATCATCATAGATTTTACATTATTTGCTGTCAAGTAATTTAATTAAGTGGTTTGGAAGATCAACTCAGCAGATCTTCTATTATAGAAAAAGTGAAAGTAGCTAATTTACCTCTATTACAGACATAGATACTTACATTATCTTAATCTATAATATATCTCTTTCCAGTTTTGGATTAAGTAACCGCTTCAATGGTGAGTTCCCCTCTGGGCTGCAGTCGCGCGTCGCTCCGGAGGAATATCAAGCGACGATAGCGCGCATCAACACCGTGCTGAAGAAGACCTTGCCTGTCAACGTTAAGTGGCTCTTCTGTGGCTGCGTTTGCTGTTGCTGTACGCTTGGATGCTCTCTATGGCCTGTCATATGTCTCAGTAAAAGGGTAATGAAAGTTTTACTTTAGTCATCCATCTCTCAGACATACTCTGTAGAGACTGCACAAGCTTTTAGTATGTAGTAATCTATGTTAATAGTCACATACATAAACTTGGTATATTTTTCATATTTTTTTGTTGTTGTTTATGTTCATGATTACTTGAGAATTATTCTTGAACATTCAGTGCTTTAAGCAGTAGACATCAAAACAACAAAAAATATTTTAAAGCATCCTTTATTGTAAAGTGATTGTAACCTGATCTGTTGTATCATGTATGGAGTAAAGGCTTATCCATACCCTTTTCTACGTTTGAGCTAAGCCTTGTAAGTCGCAGAATAGAAGTATTGTTGAATTGGTGTTTAATGGAAAACTAGTTGGTATTTTTTAATAAGCCACCCAAGTATAGTAACTAGAACTAAGAAAATATTCATGTTTTAATAATTCATTAAAAAACTATTCTTTAAAATAAAAAAATAAACTAAATCTGCTTATAATTTTATATTTTTTTTTTACAATTTTACAGACTCAACATTCATTAAACAAGCTTCTGGAATGGGAAAACAGCAGACTATACAATAAATTGGGCCTTCGTTGGCGACTCACGAAGCAACATTGCGACTCTTCCTCAATGATGGAGTATGTACTTCTTATAGAATTCATACCTAAAATACCCATATACAGGCCTGACTAAGGAGTCCAATACTGTCACACTTAATTGTAAATATAACACTTAATTATTAACACAAACCACCACACATTTCAAGTTTGACACCACTTCTTCATCAAAGATACTGAACTTTTACAAGTACTTTGAACTTTTAAACTTGCATTAAATGTCATCAAATTGTATATTGTAAATAAAAAAATGTGTATTAATATTATAATTAGTGGATGGTACTGTTACACGCTTCTCATATATATAGATGTTACCCAGTATGAATTAAAAGCTTTTGTTGGTCTAAAATAGCAGAAATGTTATCTAATGTGTAATGTAGGTTATGTCTCAGCCTGAGCGGTTTAGATCGGTGGGGTTGAAATTGTTATTAGAACTCGCTATGTAAAATGAGGCTGGTAGAATGTAAAATTAATTATAAAATTTTGTTTTCATAAAATTCTACAATACTAGCATTGGCGTAATTATTGGACTGTATGCATTTTGGGCTGCAGTATTTCAGAATGTAGGCCTTACCGGGATAATCAAATCGATTGGAACGCCGATTAAATGTCATCTACATGTTGTGAATAATAATAAAATTGTACCTGTTTTATGTATGGAAAACCTGCAAGCCTTTGCAAGAAGTTACAGTATATTACAGTAGTGAAATAGTTGCAAAAATGAAATATTTTTATATTAACACGATTTCACAGTTGACGCATGGTATTACGTCTTTTAGAGAATTCAATCGTAACTTTTTTAGCAATATTTTAGATGGTGATTTGTAGGGATAGGTTTACAGTGTAGTGTCTGCAACCATATTTAATTGTGATCAAACTATTTCGAAGATAAATAGATAGGTATTGCGACAATATCTTTGAATGAAAATATGGCCATATTTTTTATATTTTGATTTGTTTGAAGAATAAACTTAGTCCTATTTACGCCAATGAATATAAGTAGACATTAAAATGGAATTTAAAAAATATTTCGAATCGAAAACATTGCCTCAGATAATCTTTTATCTGAATGTTTATGTTTACTTACTTATACTTTTAATTTGCTCATTTGTACAAAATTCTAACATAAAGATAGAATCATTACTCGTACCGAAGGAATGTTTGTTTTAAGGCACATATCAAATACTCACTCGTTTAAAAGTCTAAAAAGCTTTGAATGTCATGCAATGGTTCATCATTCATTCGTTCTCATATGTAGCTGCTGATGTGTGTAAACAATATCTGATTAAAATAAAAATAAAATAAATAATACATTAAATGGAATAAATTGATGTATTGTTGTGTTTTTGAGTTCGATAGGCACATAATATTGTATTCTAAGTACCTGAATGTCAACATGAATGTCTATGTTAAGTTAATGGAAAGGATATCGATGTGAATAAGGATTTGCTGCAAAATTATTATAGGAAAAAATGGGACTGTGTTATTAGACATTTAATTGATTGACATAGGAGTTGAATGTTAAATAAAGTTAGCCCTATTTTCCCTTTTCAACATGTTGTGAATGAGCGTTATACTCATAGATGTCATTGCCATATCTCTAAACAATAATTTTATTGTAAAATCGTTTGGATAAGTCAGAATTACTTAAAAATACTGTGACAACTTGGGACGTCGTCTTGCCACCGAAATGTTTTTAGTTAAAAACAACGGTTGAAAAGCGAACAGGGTATGTTGACATTAAGTTGTAATATTAAGAGTATGTAAATATTTTAAGTAACTATAATATATAGATTATTTTTGTTCAAATAATAAATCTCACTATGTGATGCCAAGAGACTTTTATTTCTGCATATCGCACCTCCGCTCAAACAGTGTTACAAGTCAAAAAAACCAAACTGTCGAGTAAAAGGCCTTTGAAATTGACTCTCACTTTATTTTTGACTATAACCCGAATCATAATTAAAAAAATAATTAAATTAGCGGAATAAATTTTTCAGTAACTTAAAATAGTTTTTGAATTATAACCCGAATAGTGAAAAATAAAATTAGAATCAAGGGCCTTTTTTCGACAGTTTGCTTTTTGACTTGTGACACTATTCGAGCGGAGGTGCAATATTATGTTGACTTCGGCATAGACAATACTATGTTTCATATAACTGGGGATGCACTTAATGGGGTATCATGTCCAGATATATGTACTACTGAGAAGCAAAATGCAAACGACAAATTACATTATTATTTTTATTTTATTAATAAATAACTTTATAATACTATACACATCAATATTTTTGAAATACTAAGGCACTTAACAATTATGGTCCCACCAAAAATATAACTAGGTAATTAAAAATAAAAAATGACACATTAGTTACAAATTACGTAATACGAATTAAATAATAATAAAAAAAAAACTACAGCCATAAGATCTTATAACGACTATTATGCAAAGATTGCGTATGAAGTCCACGACTGTAAAGACTAGCGACTCTCCATTAGCTCTTAGGAGGCGTTTGACGCACACAGATGTAAGCTCATTTTTAGTAGAACAGAACAATGTTATTTTTATACATCAAATTCATTTTTTTTACATGTTGATGTAAATTACCTATAAATACACATTTATCACCAAATCCAATAACGATTAACGCCCTGTTTCAATAACCTGTCCCTTAATAGAAGTGAAATAACGACCATGGGTATGTATAATTGTCAATTTTGGCAGATAGATCAAAGTTATAACTTGGTTTGACCTATCTATCGTTGTTTATATGGATGTAAAAATTTGAAAAAAAAAATGACAAATACATACCAATGGTAGCTATCTAGCTTCTAATAAGGGACAAATAGGTCATTGAAACCGGCCATAAATCTTATTACCCTTTAAGTTTGCGCACATATCAGTTTGGCATCCATTCAACTATTTATAAATGAACTCCATACTCCAACATACTTTAACATGAAGGTATTGCCTTGTCTCAGAACAAAAGTAAAACTCGGACCCTGTGTAAATTACTGAGTTTAAGTGGGTTTATCATATCGTTGGATACGTTTGTTGAAAGTTGCATGACGCCTGGATGCTGGCTGGATACTTATACCAATAATGGATTTGTAAGTTTAGTAAGAAAACAGAAACGCCTACACTAAGATAATAATTTATGTATGGTTGTTAGGCCTGTATGGAAAATTGATCTATGTTTACTTGAAAGCTTGTTGATTCTGATCAAGTTCCAAACTGACATGTTGGCGACTTTAAATTGTTTGACTAAATCAATTTTTATTTAATTTATTTGATTTTTTATTTAAATGATTTTATCCCTTACATCAAATTACTGCAATACTCTTCAGATCAAAACAGCAACTAGAACATACTATGAGGCAAACATAATTTACAAAAAAAAAAACTGATATTCGCGAGAAACGCCTCATAATATTCGTTTACAGTCTGAATAACTGACTGTCCAAAAATAAACTTTAGGTTATTAAGATACAACAAAAAATGCCAAAAATATTTGGTGGAACATTAAAAAAATGAGCTATAGGCAAATTTATACGCAATGGCGCTTTAATTATCATCGCGGGTAAATATAATTTAATCGTATTAATTGATTCGATATAATTACAACGCTATAAATAGCGAGTTAAATACATGTTTGCCCTAAACTATTATTAATAATTCCATACAATAGGTACATATTTTGTTGCTTGTAAATATCTTATTAACCTAAAAACCTTTTGTTAATAAATTTAATATTATATTGCAGAATATTATTTAACAGAAAATATCATTATATTAGTAAGCCACACTTTGGTAATCAAAGTATATGGATACTTTCTATTAGATTATATAAGACAGAAATATAGATATTTTATACACAGTACTTACGTTATAAATCAGATCCTTCCATAGTTATACAACACAGTTACTAGATAGCTAAATAATAAACATTATCTATTATTAATAATTAAGGCATTATTTTCACAAGCACAATTTACATTCAGTCATTATTATATACGTATTATTTACAATAACACTCGAAATAATACAGATTTTTGGTCATTCGGATGAAACAAGCTAACTAGGGATACTTAATATATTATGGCAATAATAGCGCGAATAAGTAATTGTACACATATCAATGGCTTCATGATTACTTCAAGAGTCGTATCGACATTACCGTAATCTCGATTGCTTATAAAAGTTGAATATAAAAAATAATGATTTAGAAAAAATCGTAACGAAAATAAAATAAAGTCGATGGTAATCTCATACAATACAATGCTTTTCGTAAGTCACCCGAATATATAGAGTTACGTTCATGTAAAAATCTACATTTGAACGTTATGGCCGGTAATAAATTCATAACAGTCTTTCGAACATCTCAAATCAATCACAATTTTGTTTTTATTTATCATAATTTTATTATAACCAGCTCAATTGATTACCATTTTCCTCTGCAAGTTTAATATCAATGTTATTTCTTAGTAATCGTATTTACACAAACAATTGTTACAGCGTTTCATATTGTTATTTGCACGCCTGTTATATCTTATCGAAACGAGTTCCCAGAATACCAACATTTAAAACGTCTATCATAAAGCTAAATATTAAAGTCTAAAATTTCATTATTTAACTAAAATCTCCTTTCGATTAATGCAGGTCAGACGCTGTTTAGTTAAACGGCCCTTGACGTAAACTGATAAATTACAACACAGACATTTTGAAATAGAACAAAAAGTTGGCTCCAGAATGAAGCTCTTTCGCTAAGCGTATTCAATACCGACACCAGTTTATCATATTATAAGGCCATTCACATTTCCGCAAGGCTGCAGCATTGGCAGCCTTATTTAATAAAGGCGTTATAACATAACGCATGACACAAAGTGAACTGTAACTTTTCGGTTCAGTTGACCGGAGTTATTATTAGCTCATTTGTACGTAGTTAGCGGGGAATTGACCTTTTACGTTGTTGCACTCCCCGAAGTACCATTCTTCGTTGATTTTGGTGAGGATAGTGATGATATCGCCGCTACTGAAGCGTAGATCGCCCGCTTGTACGGGCTCGAAGTCGTAGAGTGCCTTCGCGCGTCCGAGGTTCGGTCCCGTCGGGGTCT
Source organism: Polygonus leo (assembly GCA_018250455.1). Taxonomy (NCBI): domain Eukaryota; kingdom Metazoa; phylum Arthropoda; class Insecta; order Lepidoptera; family Hesperiidae; genus Polygonus; species Polygonus leo. The sequence goes on along the minus strand of DWNR01001647.1, from coordinate 6,834 downwards.
CGTTAGGCAGAGGTACCTTGACCTCGACGTAATTAGAGGGGAATAATCCCTCCGCACCGCTCCTCAGTCGCCCGTAGAGCCATTCGTTATCGACTCGCCGAATCAGCTTGATCTTCGTGTTGGCCTGGAAATATCATTGACCCTCCGTTAGTGTGATTGAAAATGCAAATTACGTCGTTTATTGAGATTCGACCTACTTATTAATAATCAACTTTATTCTGATGGGTACACTCTATCAACCGTCTACTGTTTATTTCAATTTATAATCAATTATGGACGCGTTTTTTAATAACCATCAACAAATGTATTTGTTTTACAATTCTGAGGATAGAGTACACGTTAATTTATTGTATGGATTATAACATTAACCTTGTCAATAGTTTATTAAGTACGGAATGTAAAGCACAACAATAACAATTTAAAAAAATTGATGGCAAAGAAGTTACTCATCAAATACATAACTATAAGAATTGAGAAACTTCTTCTATCTTCGTCTGGCAAAACTAAAAATTAAAATTGCCAGTCATAGGGACTGGGAAGGCTGAGGTTTGGGACGCAGCACTATCGCTGAGCGCGTTCAATTGGTTCTTGTGAGCGGTGCACAGGAACAAAACGACGTAATAATTAATAAATAGCTAACACGATTTGAGTTTACTGGTTAAATAGTTATGTACTATTTGGCAATACCTTAAGCGTAAATATGACTCTGACGCGCTTTCAAGCATTCTTTTACCTTACCCATCGTCGCTATTAAAGTTTTCACTTCAAAAAGTTCTTTATCTAATATAAATAACTTTTTTTTAGCTGTGCCCTATCCGATAAATATGCCACGAGCCTCAATCGGTCTAGTAACGACACTGCTTGTCAACAAATCTATAGTAGCTAACACTATAAAGATGGAGTTATGTTGTCACTTTGCTACAACGTGCAGGTTGATGGCAATTTAGATTTAATATTTAAGATTCTATCACAGAAATGGGAACGCAGAGTTATATGTTGGACATGACAATCTATTCGAATTGATTTTTCCCTGTTGTATATAAGGAAAAAATATCCTTGAAGTTATCCTTCAGTGAGGTAACAGGAAAATGGCTCATCGTTGCTATTAGGCTAGCTAGGCCCAATTTTAAATTAAACTAGAAATTATTTTGGTTCAATATACCATTCAAGAGGGCTAATATGGATATTGGCATTAGACGACTACATGGTTAAAACTCTTCGTCAACGTAGAGCATCTTGCCACTTTTTTCGCACTATAAAAGTGTTTGGCTATATAACACAAACAATATTCATTATCTTTAAATAGTATGGATGGAATATTAAAAAGGATAGATAAGTATTTACGCCTGAATCGTCCATTACGGGGATCGAATATTTCTCTACATAAAAACTTTTTAACTAAAAATAGAACCGACTTCAAGATGAACTAAAAAGTGAAAAATAATTGCTACTACAACTACTTGCGTGCTGAATTGTATTCGATACGCCGCATCGATGCGTCAGAAAGATAGCGCGAAGTCGGGACGCAGCACTGTCGCTAAGCGCGTTCAATGGGTTCTTGTTAGCGATGCAAAGGAACAAAGAGCCGTAATAATTGGTAAATAGCTAACACGATTTGACTTTTCTCGTTAAGTAGTTATAGACTATTTTGCAATACCGTAAGCGTAAATATGGCTCTGACGCGCTTTCAAGCATTTTACCCTGCCCATCGTTGTTATAAATGATTTCACTTCATAAATCATTGTTGCGGTTTTTATTCTTTACTAAAGACCCCCAGTAACACCAAATATATTTCATGTACAGACAGCGATCAGTTACAGATTAATTATATGTACAGAAGATAAAGATTAACGCTATATTATCGCTAGCTTAATGGCGCTACCGTTTACCGTTATTCTTGTTCCAAAAGTTAGCGACAAACGATAGCTCATAGTAATGACTACTTCGTAAGTGTAAAAAAACAAGGTCAAACTTTACTCTCAACCGCTATCTCTAAACTTAACTAAATGGAAAACAATGAGTTTAGATGTTTGTCATTTTCTTCAAGGTTTTTTTTTATTGCGTAAAGGTAGCAAACGAGCATGCAGTCCACTGGGCGTCAGTAGTCATTCCCAAGTACGATTGATCCAAAGTTGAACACAAATGCGTTACTAACCGTAAGGAATAAGATGTTCGGCTCGTTTGTAAGGATAGCCGGCAACCACGCCTCTCCAAACCGAAACACAATAAATTGCTTCACGGAGGATTATGAGGGTGATGGTGTACCTCCCCGGTCGGACTAAACGAGTTCTACCACCTGGCGGATGTATTGAATTGTATTTCATTTGAATGATTAATTATACTTATACACGAATGTATATACTTATACACGAGGCGAACATCTAAGTCCTCAGGGGTAGCAACGCATCTGTGATCAAACTTAGGTATGATTTAATCGTAGGTACTTGAGGATGATTACTGCTGTCCATGCGAGGCAGTCACCACTTACCATCCGATGGACTGCATGTTCGTTTGCTTCCTTTATACGGTATAAAAATCGTTATTTCACGCTTTCTCTTTTGAAATAGATAGCGTACAACGGAAAATATAATTAAAATCCATCCCTAGGTTAGAAATAGATAAGCGGTTTTACGCAAATAAGATTATTAGGTCGCAGAAGCTCAAGGTAACACGTTCATAAACAATGCCGTACACAATGGACTAGATATATATTTTATACCTGCTTATAAATGAAATTTAAACTTTTTCTGTAATTTCAAAATAAATAGCTGCTCTTTCTTCAAAAAACCCGGCCAATTGCGAGTCGGACCCGCGCACTAAGGGTTCCGTACCATTATCTATAAAAAATGGCAAAAAAAAACACGTTTGTTGTATGAGAGCCCCACTTAAATATTTATTTATTCAGTTTTCAGTATATGTTGTTATAGCGGCAACAGGAATACATCATCTTTGAATATTTCAACTGTCTAGCTATCACCATCAATGATGTTCTGGGATACCTGGTGACAGACAAATGGACAGCAGAGTCTTAATAATAGGGGACCAGTTTTGACGCTCGGGGTACAGAGCCCTAAAAATTGGAAGTTCTCGGAATTATTGGAAATTCATTGTTAAACAATACGTAAGTACATTATACCTACGTCTCATAATTATGCAAATTTCGTTTCTACACGTCGACGAAACAAAAATCTTTATATAAATCCAGTCGCATAACGATAATAACCTCATCTGACCTTTCTATCAAGACTTTTCTTTACTTAACTGAACAAAGAAGTACAGTTTGTAAAATACCTATCCATGTGTATAATTTCAACAGTTTTGTTATTCGTGGCTGTTCTATTTAAGTCGGTTTTTCTTTTGATAAGACAGTAATAGTTTTACGATGTTTTTTTTATAATATCGATCGCAAAGCTTATTGATCACGTCTTTATTTATGATCCGATTTTTATCAAACAGACTGGCGATAAACTCTAAGTCTAATGACAACGGGGTCTAGTCTGAAGTGTAATCATAACACCTAACAAATCAATTTATCAAATTAATAATGAAGATAAATTATTATAATCGAAGGCTGACTCATCAATTGATTATTCGAGTTTACAAACAACATGCCACGTCAAAAGAACGTCTAATATGATAACACCGTATATAAATACATCTTTTACCTTTACTTTTAGATACCCAGAATGTAGCAGTGTAGGTAATGCTGAAGAAAAGAGGTAAATAAAGCGATAGTCTATGACAGTCTATACATAAGACTTAGAGAAATATTAATAAAAGTAAGACCAAAATAACATCAATATAATCTAGTCGGTTAATTTTAAAAGGGATCTAAACAAGTTCTACCTGGCAAAACTTAGGTGACTAAAAATTGTATAAAGGTAGCAAATGAGCATGCAGTCCACCTGATAATAAGTGGTCACTGCCGCCCGTAGACATCAGTAATCATCCCCAAGTACTTTTAAATCATACCTAAGTTTGATCACAGGTGCGTTGCTACCCCTGAGGACTAAGATGTTCGCCTCGTGTATAAGTGTAGCCGGTAACCTCGCCTCTTCAAACCGAAACACAAGAATAGCTTCACGGAGGATTATGAGGGAGGCCGTGGTTCCTCCCCGGTTGAAAAAAAAAAGAATATTTCCACATGGTTTGATGATAAAATAATTTGCGTGTATGTTGAGAGTGTAAATCAATATGTAGGAGATTATTATTATTTATATTAGTTTTAATATGTTATGTATTTATATTAGTTTTAATATGTTATGTATTTATATTAGTTTTAATATGTATATTATTTAATGTATGTCTTAATGTTATTACTGATCAACTGAATAAATTCTTATTACATTTTTCCCAATCAGAAAAAAAATATATATGTAGGAGATTGGACAATGTTGATTTTAATCTAAAGCATTGGTAAAGCTAAATAAGACCAGGACAGACCAGCTAATAAGACCATTTGCCAGGTGGTAGAACTCATGTAGTTCGACCAGGGAGGTAGGCGATAATTCAACACGAGGCGAACATCTTAGTCCTCAGGGGTAGCAACGCATCTATGATCAAACTTAGGTATGACTCAATAGTACTTGAGGATGATTATTGATATCCATGGGCGGCAGTGACCACTTACACAGCATGATAACATAAGTCTTAGCAAGAGCCTTAGCTTTTCAGCTCAAGTAAAGGATTTACGCGAAATTTTCTAAGTTCCCTAACGATGCTATAAAGTAAGTTTCCCGAAATGGATTGCCGCTCCAAACTTTAACAAGATAGAACTGACTATGAAATAGGATAAAAATTCAAAATGGTCAGTGCTCCGAGAAATTTCACAAATTTCGGCTAAAATTGAATTTCTGCTGAATATTTCACTGTGTTGTAATTTACAAAAGTTTTCATTTGCCTTTAGAGGTAGAAATTGTATGCAGTTCGCCCAGTTGCAGTCATTACTGTTGCGTAATAGTTATTTAATAGATTTCTGTGTTTCGGTGGAAAGGTAGGCATGTTGACTAGGTATCTTAGTCTAAGGAGTAGGAACGCATGACGAACTCCGAGTAAGAGTACCATTTAGGTATGCACTGAAGATCACTCTTTATACTTGCCAGGTGGAAGAACTCATGTAGTTCGACCGGAAAGCCACCACCCTCGTTATCCGTGAAGCAATTAATTGTGTTTCGGTTTAGAGAGGCGTGGTTGCCGGCTATACTTAATTGCGAGGTGAACATCTTGGTCCTCAAGAGTAGCAATGCATCTAAGGGCAACCTCAAGAACGATTCAATTGTATTTGTAATTAATTTTTAAAAAAATACATTTGTTTGTCTACGAGCTGCAGTGACCGTATAAGATCAGCGTCAAAATCAAAATCAAAATTCATTTATTCAAAGTTGGTTGGTAACTTCGAGGACTAAAAGGACTGAGGACTGCTCGTTTTGAATGCATAGCTGGCAACCACTCGTCTCCAGAATCGAAATGCAAGAATTGCTTCACAGAGGATTATGAGTTTGTCGGTTGTACCTCCCACAACAAACTCCACAAATACTCCATCTAGTATATAAAATTCTCGTGTCGCGGTGTTTGTTGCCAAACTCTTCCGATACGGCTCGATTGATTCTCATGAAATTTTGTGTGCAAATGGGTCTGATACATAACATCTATTTTTCATTCCCCTTAATGTTAGTCTCTTAATATTTTTTATTTTTTAGACATTATTTTCGTTTTCATTTTTTTTTTGATGTGGCCCCAAAATAACATACAGCCCTAAATTTATACCCCCAACCCCTATTTTTATAGCAGAACAACGTTTGCTGGGTCAGCTAGTGATATATAATAAATAGAAATATAAGTAACAATTTTTGCAATCCTCAATCAGCATTCTCGTCAAGGCAATAAAGGCTAATTTTGTTTGTGTTGTCGACTCATCTAAATTCACTCTACGACTACTATACACAACATCTCATTATGCAAATAAGGTCTGTAAGAGCATTGCTTATGGAGTCACAGTGAAGGAATATAGGTACTGGTTATACTAATGGTGAGCAGTGAGGAAATATGCCAGATGGTAGAAGTGGTGTTGTTTGACCGGGGAGGTACTACCACCCTCATAATCTTTTTTTCGTTTCGGTATACAGAGGTGTAGTTGCCAGCTATACTTAAACTCGAGGCTAACATCTTAGTCCTTGAGGGTAGCAACGCATCTATGGTTAACCTCAAGTACGATCAATCTTACTCAGGAATGATCACTAATGTACAAGGGCGGCAGTGACCACTTTTCATCCGGTGGACTGCATGCTTGTTTGCGATAAAAAATGAACCCTTATAATGGTTGAATTAGAATAGTGGTTGTCGGCTGTACTTATACACTAGACGAACAACTTAGTCCTTAGGGGTAGCAACGCATCTGCGGTCAACCTCAAGTACGCGGCATCCTCTATATGATAAAAAAAGTTTTAATTCCACATTATGATAAAAAAAAACTTTAAGGCTAAATTGCAGTACCTATTCATCTTGATCCTATATTAACTGCTATATTCTCTCTCTACTGCTATATTCTTCTCTCAGAATAAGAATTTAAATTTAAATTTGAAAGGAGGTGGAAGGACTGGAAGCCAAGTCTTACTAATAGAATCACCGTTTGTACGATCGTAGGATGAAAAGAGCCAAAACAGTTTGTTTTAAAATAAGGTAGCAAACGAGCATGCAGTCCACCTGATGGTAAGTGGCCACTGCCGCCTACGAAAATCAGTACTCATCCTCAAGTACAATTGAGTCATACCTAAGTTTGATCACAGGTGCGTTGCTACCCCTGAGGACTAAGATGTTCGCCTCGCGTTTAAGTAT
>DWNR01001646.1:0-14589 GCA_018250455.1 Polygonus leo | reverse complement strand
ATCGCTAGGTTTAGATATAAAAAAAAAAAAAAAAAAAAAGATATAGAAAATGTTATGTACGTACACAGTTTGAACGCAAAGCCGCGAATGTGGAGCACGGAGGAATAGGTACAGTATTGGAAAATGGAACGTATAACGCGAAAAGCCTCCACACGTTCGTAAGTGTGTTATGAAAATATTTTTATTGAATGCGCCCACTGAATATAGAGAAGTAATATATGTAGCAGAAATAAAATAAAATACATAAGAATAATATTGCAATCAACAATAAATTATTGATTCCGCTCGCCTAGGGACTGATGATGATTAAAATAACCGTCGCTTACTAGTGGATAAAAGTACTCAACCGAGAAATGACCTAAATTCATAATTTGAATTTATTTAAAATTTGCATTGCACAAAAATCAAGCAGATATTTAACTACCTTCTCATAAGTATTCAATGTTCAATTCGTCACTATAATTTTTCATAGGACGATTTTGTATAACTTTATAATCCTTTTTCTTTCAGTCCTTTAAAAATTAGAGTATTGCCTGAGTTTTCACAGGGACCGGGCAAGTTTAAATTCCACACGCATACAAAAAAAATACGAAGAAACTTGAAATAATATGTCAATGGTGCATGAAGTCCACCAATTCACTCTTGGTCAGCGTGGTGAACACAGTTTAGGCCATATCTACTCGTAAATCCTTTTCATTCTGGGAGAAATCCGGTGCCCAGCACTTAGCACGCGTCTGAACACAGTTTAAGGCCACGTTTAATCCTTTTCATTCTGGGAGAAATTCGATGCTCAGTAACACGCGTGGGGAACACAGTTTAGGCCATATCTACATCCTTTTCATTCTGAGAGAAATCCGGTACCCAGCACTTAGCACGCGTGTGAACACAGTTTAGGCCATATCTATCTAAATCCTTTTTATTCTGGGAGAAATTCGATGCTCAGTAACACGGGCGGTGAAAATAGTTTAGTCCACATATAAATCCTTTTCATTCTGGAACCCAGCAAAGGCACAGTAATTCTTTAAACAAAGACGAATGAACGCAAATGTAGTCTAAAAACTCACGGAATAAATCATGTTCCATTAACGTACACGAAAGTATGTTAAAGAAAAGACTAGCACGGAAGCCTACATCTGTTCCTGCGACGTAATTGTTATCCACAAAGTTTACTTATAATTTAGTATCCGAGTAACATGATAACAGATGACAAATGGCGAAAGTTAGCGCCAGCACAACTGGTGCTTCATAATGGCGTCACAAACTTTTCAATAGCCACGTATTGAAACAATGTAACGTGTAATGTTGTAATATTACAAAAATAATGTAATATTACAATAACAAATGAGCCAGGTGATACTACTCATGTAGTTCGACCGGGAAGGTACCACCGCCACCCTCATTATCCTTCGTGAAGCAATTTATTGTGTTTCGGTTTGGAGGGAGTGGTTGCCGGCTATACTTAAACGCGAGGCGAACATTACGAACGTCTTCAAGGGTAGCAATGCACCTGTGGTCAACCTCAAGTACGATTTAATCGTACTCGAGGATGACCACTAATGTCCATGGGCGGCAGTGTCTACTTACCATCAGGTTGACTGCATGCTCGTTTGCTACCTTAAGACGATAAAATTTCGTAACTTTATAAATAATCATTAATAATCCTATTTTACTCTTTTCGTTACAAAAATACTAAAATAAATTAGGTTAGAAAAACTAATTAGGTTACATAATGGTCGGCAAGTAAATAAATTTTTTATTTAAAATTAAGTTTTACTTGCCCCGTGTCCGTTTGTAATTTTTTTTTAAATATTATTACTTGAAGTTCAACATTGAAGTAATAGAAGAGCATGCAGTCCACCTGATCGTAACTCATCACTACTACCCTTGACATCAGTACCAACTTCTAATATGACTGTTCAAAGTCCTCTTAGTTTAAGTAATGAGAATATTACTAACTTAATATTCGTGTAACAATGAAATCTTAATATTGCCTTGTTAAATTCTGCACTAATTGTTGGCGTCATTACCACGTAATTTTCTCTAAATATTAGACGTTGATTCCCAGCTTCCTTGCTTGCGAAGTTAGGGTTTTCCTGTGTATCGTTCAATTACTCAAGGTAATTGCGGTAAACTAACTTATTCGTTAGCACGTTTCTAAGACCGGGCTTGGTTGCCTGTTTGCTGAATTCCCTTTAATTAATTTTCCCTCGCTTCTCGTTCTGTATTCATCTTTCCACTATTTACAATATATTATACTTGCTGTTTATTGCGTAACCTGTATACGGCCGTAACCTATTTACGTTACTGTACGTGGATTTCTTCATAAATTAGACTGTAGCATATGAGCTTCAGTGAAAATTTATAATTAATTTGGTCCTGCTTTTGACTTCGTCCGTTTCCATAATTCTTCATTTTTGGTCACTCATTCAAATCTGACCGGGATGGTGTTACTCAAACTGGTACCATCTGCTATATTTACTCCATCATTTAATGTGCTGGCAATATCATCAACCAGCCTTCTGCTTTATGAAGAAACTTTCCTTCATTCATCAATCTATTTGTCCCCTTTCTATTTTTATCGTCTTAAGGTAGCAAACGAGCATGCAGACTGCCTGATAGTAAGTGGTCACTGCCGCCCATGGACATTAGTGATCATCTCCGAGTACGGTTTAATCGTACTTGATGTTGACCACAAATGCGTTGCTACCCTTGAGGACTAAGATGTTCGCTTCACGTTTAAGTATAGCCGGCAACCACGCCTATCCAGACCGAAATACAATAAATTGAATCGATTGGCGCTGTCATTTAGCGTAGTCAGTATCGTCAGACGCGACATTTTATTGTTTATCTTTTCTTAAATTAATTTAATTTATTGATTAAAAATTTTAATCCATAACTTTAGAGAAATGGAGATATTTTTCTACATGCAATTGAAGAGGAAAATTAATTTTAGCGTACAGACGAAGCTTTAAGTACAAAATCTGAACGAATTATCGTTATTATTTATGGTACGACGGATGCAAGCAAGAAGAAGGATGACTACGAAATGTTTGTAGCTCATAATATTTATGATCAAAAATTACGTTTGTTTAATATTAAGTACCTACCTATTAAATATAATACATAAATATTATATGCTTATTTATCGGCTAACCGTACATTACTAGGCACATACACATGCAAAAACTTCTGCAAGCTGATTACTATAATATCTTCTTATCAAAAGAAAATATTTCTAATGGAATGTTACTCATATTTTCTATGTATAAAATAAATACAATACACCTATTCATAAGTAACTTAATGTCGTATATTGCAGACTTGGTTAATTAAGGGTTAACTTGCAACTTGCTCTTATTTAGCTGGAGAAAATTACTGGCTCTCAGAGTGAAATTAATTAAAGGATGATGAAGAACTTGAAAGCATTCATAATTGAGCAATATGTGCGCTAATTCATTACTCCGGCACTTGCACCATCCGGTACAATAAATTTTACGACCTCTCGAGAGGGTATACGTCTGGCATTATACTACCCTTTGTGGTAGAAGTCATTACCATAAAGCCTGTTAAATTTATTGCTTAAAAATGTACGAAATTAGTACTTTAAAAGTCTTCAAGTCACTTAAATATCTGTAACATTTTGCCTTATTAGATACCAACACTTCCTGTAAAGATTTTTATCATTTAAGTGAAACTTTGGGACTAACGATTGTGTATCCTTTGAAGGCTATAATGGCATGGGTAGACAAAACACCTAAACAAAACATTCTTCTTATATTTTTAAGTATAATTCACTTCGTAAACGTTTATTTGATTTGACAATAGAGTGATTGGTGTTTCGACATTCATATTACGACATACATATAGCCAAGAGAGGGGCATTCACATCTCCTTTTGAAAGTTATTATTTCTACTGATGGTAATTTATGAATAACACCATAGCTGGTAATATATAATAGTAGGCCATAGCAGGTAATATACCTACGGTAGTATCGATATTTTGTCATTGTTTTAAGTGTAATGGACAGATAGAATTTTAAAATTTAAAGTAACTTAGCCTAAGTGTTACTAAACCTCATGTTTCGACTGCGGAGGCCAACCGGCATACCCATTACTACTTTTCTGTAAAACCACTGTGTTTTGGCTGCAATTGGAGATACCATTTTCAAATATTTATACGTGGTCATTATTGTAGTAACGCAACCGTAATCGAACTAAGGATGAAATGGGTGGTAATGACCATTAGACTTTATCGTGTCTGAGTGTCTGTTGGCTTCTTCCATATCATAAAGTGTTCGTTAATATATTTTCACCAATAAGGCCTTATGTGTGAGTTTTATATTTAAAATAGAGCTAGAAACTTTTTGGCACAGAAAACGTGCTAAGTACAAAGTTACGTATAGTCATTGCGCTAGAAATTCCGTTGAAACGTGAATGAATACGTAGGGTTCTGTTTCCTATTCATGAATTTCAATATCCGTCGGTAAGTTTGCACATTGGAATAAAGCGGATTACACAATAGATTCGACATTCGTATACAACGGTAACGCTGAAAAATGCGGCCCATCACGTCTGCGGATTTTGTTTTTTTGCATAGCTCAGTTTGGCATGCCCTAAATCGGACAGGCTATGTGGAACACTGGCTGTTGGGCCACGTGTGTTATTTTCCTCACTGTTTGTTTTTTCGTATCAGGGACTTTGAAGAGAACAGAGGTTGGTTTTCAATTACCGAATATTCCACTGTAGGACTTAAAATCAGAGGTAAAAAAATATTACCGACATAAGTATAGGATATATTACAGTTCGCCTGCCTGCGAACTGTAATATATCCTATTAATCTAACCTACTAATCCTGCGGCAGTGTCACAGTATATCTGTATTAAGATAATAATAGTGTAGTAATAATAACAGTAAATATTGTAAAGTTAAAGTTAATTTTTTTACTGAACTTTGAAATGTTAACGCGGGTATGATCGACATTTTTATTACATAAAAATAGCATATCTTCTATTCATTTAATTTATTTACTACAAATGAACATCTATTCCACTCGATGATAATTGTTGCAGCCGTTCGTGAATGTTAGTAATCAACCGCAAAATTAAAGGCCCACCACATGCGTTCCTAGCTGACAAGTAATATGTTCACCTTCTCTAAATATGATTATTCTAGGACAGGGGTGCACAGGTGTTAGCAACCTGCGGCTCGCGAGCCACATGCGGCTCTTTGGATGTGAAGCTGTGGATCTTTAGTTCCATACTCCAAGGTGGAAAAATTGATATGGCTCTTTAAAAACTTATAAATTTGTAAACTGTTATTTTTGACTCTTCCGACTGAAAAGGTTGCCGACCCCTGTTCTAGGAGACCAGTGCTGGTAGAACATCTCATTACTTAGTTGCGACTTTCATTACAAAAAGAATAGGATTAAGACCCGAATCATTTTGTTGAAGCTGGACCGATATTGTGTAAGCATTGTTTAATAATTCATTAGCTGATCTCAGATTCCTCAGAAATCCGAGATACGTTACAGATACATTTATAATGCGTACCCAACGCTTTACTGAACGAACCGTTTCGACTTAGACAGGTAACGTCTTTATGATAGATCCACAAATAAGATTGGATTCCTACAAACTGAACCTCAAATGACTGACAAATACAGGATAATGACAGACTGACATAAATGTGGCACACGACACTCCATCTAGCCTGAGTTTCTACTGTCAGTTTCCATGCCCTCTGGTCAGTTTTTGCATTCATTCTCAAATACAGTTTAAACTATCTTACCATATTCAACTACAAATATTTTGAATATTTCTGCAGGCTAAGATGTTCTCCTGATATTAAAAAAGCGTGTTAAACATCACAAGAACCAACCAACCGAATCACAAGAATTGTAGCGGTCGCCACACTTCAATGAGATATATTTCATTAAAAGACAGTTTAAATATACATATATGTAATTATCGTTACAATTACAAAATTACATATTTGTAATTATCGTTATTTAATATATTAATGATATCGTATCTAATCGTAACATAAAATGTATGTATGAGGATATTAATATTGAGTAGATTTTGATCAATTGTACGTTGTAGTTGTATGGATGGCTCATCAATTATGACCTTTTATTAGATTTGATAGGAATATTGTTTTAGTAATTGATAGGCACTTAAATATTAACGATAAGTCGTCGTCATTGTATCGAATATGCATGGAAAGGTAAAAGTAGTATTGTTGGGTAAACGTCCATTTTCTTATGTTATTATTGGGTTCTTCAAAAAAGGCGCGAAAAGAGCTCTCCTCCAAAGCTGGCGATGCATTGACGGTCCCTCTGGTGCTGCGAATGTCCATAGGCGACGGTGACTACATACCATCAGGTAGCCTGTCTGCCTTATCGCTAGGTTTAGATATAAAAAAAAAACTGGGAAGTTTGTGGGTCTCCTATGCTGACGATAAATCGTAACATACGTCTGATTTTAGATGTTATGTGTGTATTAGATTCTAATTTATTACTTGCTTTTCAGTAAATGCAAATAACGTAAATAAATCTGATATGCTATGGGAATTTGGTGCCCTTAATGTAACGATGTTACGGACGTTAAATCTAATCAAATAACATTCTAGTTTTAGAGCACCATGCCAAGTTTTGTAAGTAAATATTAATTAGTAAAATGTAATATCAACAAATTTTGTTGGGGATTAAATAAACGAAATGCTTAAATGGCTTTGATCCCTTTTTGATTCACTTACTTACCTACTGGCGGATTGAACATTTTCCAGAATCTATGGTTATATTACGAAAGAGTAAGCGGTATACGATATTTTGTAATTATCGTTTTTTTACACACACATGTCTATGTCCTAAGCCTATTTATATTTTCTCACATTCTTTCGTATAAACATAAAAGCAAGGAAAAATAAGACAAGGCATACAACAGTAAGGACGTTTGTATCATTTTGTTACAAGTTAATCGATGAGTAATTCTTTTAAAGGCTAGCTTATGAAGAATTGTCGCCTACAGCGACCTATAACCGTTTTCAAATCTATATAAATGGTTCGCTGAGTTTGGGGAAATATCTGTACCGGTAAGAAATAATATGAGATGTCCCAATCGTCTTATAATTTAAATTAATCACAGGTTGGATTTAAAGTAGGTATCTACTTCCTTCCGTATATTATTTCTAGCATAAATAAGAATGTTTTGAATTCGTTATTTCGTATTTTATTTTCTCCCTTTTTCGCTACTTGTATGTGGTGGAACACCTGCCTTTTTGCTAGTTTATTCATTTTGCTGATAATCCTAATCTCGTGTATTTACCCTTTTTAAACATTGCCGAGTGAAGGTAAGGGAAGGGCAAATGAATCTGTAATTTCAATGTAAATTTTGGGGTGTCTCATCAGCCCTTCTGATTCTGTAATTGTATTACTTATGTGAAGATAGTTATCTGGGCTTTCATCGCGTAATGTTCTCATTTTATATTTACACCTAATTTTTGAATAAACTTTGAATTTTAAATAATGTGATAGATTTATTAATAAGTAACTGAGTATAGTGCATTTTAGGTAGACTAAATACAGGTTTAATAAAATTACGTGAGCTTTTATTTTTTTTTACTAAAAGTAATGGACTTTATTGGAACGAAGTTCCTTATCGTGCGTTGCGGAGGAGGCTAGACGGAAAAAATTTAGACGAAAAGTTGTCTTTCAAACAACACTTTTTGGCGCGACGCACGTGTCTGCTGTGAATGCGTACATTATTTTGTCGTGTTCCTGTGTATGTAGTTTTAGTTATTTTTAATATTTTTAAAAATAAATAATGGATTGTGGATTATCATAACTCAACCCTATAATTCATAGATTATTCTATGAATTATGGGGTTGAGTTGTGAATTCATTATTTTTTCTTTAAAAATTGTGTTCTATACCTATATGATAAAATTGTAATTGGATGATATATGTACTTTGAAGACATTTGAGAAAAAAAAATGTACGGCATTATAATTATAAAAGCATTAGAGGCCGATTTTTATAATTTCGTATGTCTGTCTGTCCGTACGTTTGTAAGCACATCACGCTAAAACTACTACATTAAATTGGATACTGTTTTCATAGTTGCGTTTATTATGGTCTAACTTAATCTGGTGCATGGTTTATATTGGTACACTTTCTAAAAGCCAATTTCTAAATGTGTCTGTACATACGAGTATATTAAAATTATTATTGACACTGCTACTTAACGGATTACGAAATAGTGTCTATCGCATGCGAAGCCGTGGGCAATAGCTAGTATGAAATAAAAGAACAGGTAAAATAATACCTACTTACCTTATTTCTCTGACCCACTTATCATTTCATTACAATATTAAAGAGATTGTATGAAAGAAGACAACAGACGGCTTCTACTGAAAATTATTATTAATTGTTCTTGCAAGATCTTTTAACTGAGACTTGTAAACAATGAAAAGTATAAAAAGTATAAAGAAGGCTTTGAAAGGATTGAAAGAAAGACTATTTCAAACATAAATCATTGGTAATTAATTGTTTTCTTAGTCTACTTTACTTCTCTTATTTATCTTTAATTGCTCTTCAGAAATATGTCTCTTTGTGTAAGTTTTCCTTGGACGAAGTAAATAAGTAGACTTTAATGTTTAGGGCTTACAAAAATAATCCGCAAAGTGCAGGTGGGATTCGACTATGAAGAGTTACGAATCTACTGCCAGCAGATGAAATGGAAATTGTCACATTAATAACTAGATGACATTGTAATATATGACACTACATTATTATTTAGGACAGTATTTTTTTAGGTATTTTTAGTATTAGTTGTAGTAGCGGCTACAGCAAAACACGTTTTTTGAAAGTGTAGTGAAAAAAGTAAGATTAATGCTTAGATTGCTTAGTCAAAGTTTATCGACTATAAATATACAAATAATTTTTCATGGAAAACAGCGTAAGGGGTATATGGATCTCCGCTCGGTACGATGTTCCTTTTGTTCGTTCGTGCGTTCTAATAAAATAAATTTATTTCTATATAATGATTGGACGTAAAGAGTAAAAGATTATGTGCTAAAAGCTCAAAATTGTACGCGGAAAAAATAAATAAAATTAAAAAAGAAAAGGTGTCGTTTAAAAATCTTGTTACGCATTTTTCAACTTCGCTTCCAGAGAGCGTATATTGCGCGATAAGTAACGTCGTTCCGATATTGAATAGATACTTCATTATTGATTTATACTATCGTATCAAATTCGCGAGTTTTAGTCTAAACAGTTTACTCATACCGGGTTAAACGGCTTCGTTAATTATGTTTGCCGATATCTGATTTCCGATAGCGTTTAATGGAACCCACGATGCCTTGACGGTTAATAGATTGGTAAATCAAGGGCTTAACAAAGATAGGATATTTCATCCTACAATATCTGTTGAATCTGTGCTGTGGACCTAGACAAAAATTGCCACAGGCGTGAACGCCAAACGCTAACCTCATAATGTATGGGAATGACATAAAGTTTTGTTACGTCTTTTCTGCAGATTTTGTCATTCTCATACATTACGAGATTTTCGCTTGGCGTTCACGTATACGGCAATGCTTGTCTAGGCCCATAGTCGGAATGTTTCACGCCCTCACTACGGACACTTTGGATCAATAATATGTGTAAACCTAAACAAGTTACCACCGCTAAATAACACTTGAAATGATTTGGATGCTGAACCTTGTTTTTGTTTTCCTACGGAATTAATTCTGAACATCAAAACCTACTGGCGCTTCAAGGGTTCGCCATGAAGAGGTTATAAGAACCTCCATACCTGTGCTTCTATGAGCATAGTAATAAGGATTCTATAGAATTATTAAAGGATAATAAAATTCATGAGCAATTAAGAGATGACCATCAACACAACTGTATTGTCTGTGAAAAGTTTTTTTTTGTAGGGACGCCCTGTGTCCTATGCATTGTCGATGGGAGGAAAATAGGTCAGTGGCAAAACACTCCGACGGAATAGCAATATCTTTATAAGAAGGGCGCGAGTCGTTACTGAGGCACAATACATACAACACAACAGGGAAAACACTTACAATCATACTTTTTTATTATTTTGACAACTGAAAAAGAAAAAAATAACTTTACGCGCATTTTGTCGTTGATGGAACTTGTAGAAATTATCATTGTAAACCATCACTATGACTGATGGGCACGTGTCTCCTCTCACAAGGAAAATAATTTAGGCCATACCTAGTATCTAAAGTTAAGCTCTGTATCCGCGGATCTTGACACGAAATATCCGTATCCGCGGATACACTTTGTAAACGATCCGGCTCATCACTAATACCTATTCTACCGCGATAAACACGTGCAAATTATTGTGCAGGTAGATTTAAGATTATTTAAGCCGTCTCTTAGGTTTGCAGGTTTTCTCACGATAGCAAATACTAAGTTCTTACCGCATCACAAGTGATAAATATTCATTTTATATGTAATTCACCATTTTATAAGTATTCATTTTATATGTAAATTGTACCCCACGGAATCAGCAAGCAAGAGGGGTCTTCTTCAGGTCCTCTTAGCAAGAAAAGTCAGTTTCTCAACGGTTTCTTACTGCTCGTTATAAACAAGCAAGAGGGGTCTTCTTCAGGTCCTCTTAGCAAGAAAAGTCAGTTTCTCAACGGTTTCTTACTGCTTGTTATAAAAAACACAGCAGGGAGTCCTTATCAACGGACATATTTTCACCAAATTTCACGTCATACTGAAATCAAATGAAAAGTTCTCACGATAGCTGAGAGACGTGTAACAACCTTCATTACTGTTGAGGCTTAGTTATAAAGGTCAGCAGTGTTGGGTGTCTAAGTCTTTGATGTCTGTAATGAATCTTCGCTTTGCAAACAACACTTTGTTTTACGTATAATTAGAAATGGAACTGAGTTCTTGGATTTCTTGTGTCGTCTTGATATTCTTAATTTTTCAAAGCTTTGTGCGCGTTATAAAATAATCATCATTTGTTTTTCGATGATGGGAAACAAGGTTTTTGAAAAACGTTCTAAAATGAGTGAAAGAACTTTCCCAATCCGCAATTGGCTAGTACGATATTATAACTTAAAATCTTAAATAATCTTTCTGATTCTGATACATCTATGAGTACCAGTGAGAAATATAGTGGATAAATATTTTGTCAGGTGGTGTAAGTCATGTAGTTCATCCGGTGTGGTACTGCAAGCAATTCCTGCCTTTCGACTTGGAGGGGCATGGTTGCCGGCTATGCTATTCACGAGACGAACACCTTAGTCCACAATGGTAGCAACGAATCTGTGAACAAACTTAGTCTATCAATATGATTCAGTTTAACTAAATTATGATTCAGTCGGATTCAGGCGTAGGATATTGAATAACAGTTATTTGCCTTGTTACTGTTGTCTATTGTATACGCAGTGTCTGTATGTATATGTATTTTAATATTAGTATGTTCAATGTACTTAATGTTCGTTCTTATCATTGCAGGTAAGCATCACATCATTAACTGATTTGCTTGGAAACGTTTTGGTAAGTATCATTTAACTTAACTGCGTATTAAATTAGGCAAATCGGTAATTATTTTAAGACCTTATTATAATTGCTTGTAAATGGTAAATTAATGCTAAACCTGCGTAGGTTGTAAGTTAACGATATTAGGATTTGAGAAAATATACGGGTCTTATATAGATTGTCTAACATTTAACACACATGACCTACATTAATATAAATAGTATTTTATAAAATAATATAAGCCGTTTTTAATCGTTTTGCGTAGAAAATGGTAGTATTTTTGCAGTAATTAACCCTTCCAGCATTTTTTAATCTCCTTAATTCTGAACCACCAAGTATCTTGAAAGTTAAAGAAACGACGTCTGACCACGACAGTTTTTATTATCGAGTTGGAGTTCTTGGATCGCAGTGTTGAATATTCCTAAATGAGAAGGAAATGTCGGGAAAATGAGTCTTTTATTTGTCAAAACATTGGGTTTTGTTCGTTTTGAAACTACTACTTACTACTAGTACACTACTAGTACTAAATATTTTGTATTAATTTGTGGAACCTTTGGTTGGATGTCTTCCGATAATACTACAAAATTAACAGTAACCTTTGTATTTACTTATATATAAAATAAAATAGTTTTATGAGACTTTCCAAAGTGGTAGTAACTTACTGATTTTGAGAAAAAGTTCTATAAGAATCAATTTGGAACAAATGGCCTATGATTTTAATTTTGACACTTGATGCAATTGTAATAATATTACTTTAAACATAAAAGCGTAAAAAATATAGAACAAAAGTGGAGTCATTAAAATCAGATTCCAATCGGCAATTATGTCGCTTATCCTTTATAATACGTACCTATAGAAATGAGGAGAACCGAGAACTTATCCTTTTACGAAGTAGGTTAAAAAGTACTTCAAGAGAGCTTTGTATACGTATGGTATTTGCATAGAAATAGCCCTTGTTGACCCGTACGTTTGAATGTTAATAATAAGAGGCGGCCTTGAGGTTACTTAATATAGAGTAGATACAGCTCCGACTCTAGTATTCCTCTTGACGAGAGTTGCATAAGTTCGTTAGGCATCGAAAACACATGCAGCACTCTACTATTTTTAGTATGCAAATTTACAGTTCTTTTCGTTAGTTCAAGTGTTAAAAGTTGTATGGGAATTGGCTTTTCAGTTTATTTTGGTTTTCGTTTCCCTATTTATATTTGACCGTCTTGCAAGCGTGTATTTGGTATGGATATAAAAGATTTTTGTTTGTAGTTGTATTTGCAAATATTCATCTTAACCTTAACGTTCCTATTAACAGATTTCAAATTTAAAAAATAAAAAATACAGCCAAATTGAGAACCTCCTCCTTTTTTGGAGTGGTTTAAAAACGAAAATATTTGTACAATGTTTTGAGATATGTTTGGAAAGTAAAAAGTATTGTAATGGGAGCTCGTTAAGGCTGGACGTGATCTGAATGTCGTGGATTTCAACACAAAGCCCATTTTTCTTATTCCATTATAGTTCGTCCCAGGAGTTCGATTAAACAGACGAATGATTTCTTTTATTATTTTAACAAGCTTTTGCCCGCGGCTTTGCATGTGCGCACGATAGTATATTATTTATAATTCGACTTCTTGGCGGTGTATCGAGATAAACCAGATTGTAAGTTAAACCATAAACAATACAACTGAGAAATCGCATTTAATTTCATGCCGTAGTTTCGGCGTGATGCGCGTACAAACATACAGACAGACAAACAAAGAAAACTTCTAACAATGGTTGTTTTAGCTTCTATTGCTTTAACTGAGGCCCTTCACATTCATTTTTCTTAAATATCTTCAAATAAATTGAGCACGATTAAGTACGATTTAATCGTGCTCGAGGATAATCACTAATATGAGCCGTGAGCGGCAGTGACCACTTACCATCAGGTGGACTGCATGCTCGTTTGCTACCCTTATACGATAAAAAATAGGATTATATTGTCACCATTTAGCCACGGATCCCTAAAACAGTAATAAATACAATAGTGGATTTCGTATTTGAAGCTACTCATAGACATTTGTTCAATTATAGATCCCTAACGATTTGATCCAGCATCTTTCCCTGAGTGCTCTTACATAGTTGAAGTGGGTATCCCCTCAAGTTACCCGAACTTCTAATATTATATCTAGTGGATATCTAATTTGGTACACGATGCTTGGAAGGCACTTGAATGTTTGCAATGTTATATAATTTAATTGTTATCATTTTTAACGTATATACGTAGCAAACGAGTATGCAGTCCACGGTATAATAAGTTCTGTTGCTAATGAACGATTGTAATCAACCCCAAATATTATTCAATCCTACCCGAGGTAAACCACAGATGCTTTATCGCTAAGGTCTAAAATATTTATCTCGAGATAATCATATCAAAAAAACCGACACACAAAAAAATTGCTTTAAGGAAGTTGGCAGTAGTACTCCAGTTGAACTACATGAGTTTTGTTTATAAAACATAAATATAACAAGTAACTTATTTCACGATAAGTGGTTACTGACGTCCATGACATTTGCGACCGATATATAATATTTTTTTAGAAAATAAGTGTTAGGGTAAGTTAGTATTAAATAGCAAAGGAAACATTGGATAATATTCGCGGACTGCGCACAGTTTTTTGAAGTCGCTATTTGACCGTTTTCAACGTACAAAAATACATTAATGTTAATATTGTACACCACTAATCTTACCCATTCTAAAGGAAAAGCGAGTCAAGTCGTGGGTTTATCCTAAGGATAATAAGAAGTACCTAGCAAAGATTTCGCTTTAGTTACACTGCAGTATCTGCGCTGTGGGATGATTAACGTAAATAATTATTATAGAATTATAACGACTTGGTCACCGCTCATCACGCCACATAAGGGATGGGTGAAAAGAATGAATGAGAAAGACAGATCGCAGCGTACGACCAGTTTTTTTTTTCATTGGGTAAAGGTAGCAAATGAACATGCAGTCCACCGGATGGAAAGTGGTCACTGCCGCCCATGGACATCAGTAATCATCCCCAAGTACAATTAAATCATACCTAAGTTTGATC
>DWNR01001645.1:0-14589 GCA_018250455.1 Polygonus leo | reverse complement strand
CATAAGACTAGTTTATTTTATACATCGACAACCTAGTATCCTAACTAGTATTATTAATTCGATTAGGATTTGTTTGCCATCCTTTTAGGCGTTCAGGATGCAACCGATTATTGATATTTGATACTGAGGAGTGACATAAGACTAGTTTATATTATACGTCACGGCCTAGTATCCTAATTAGTATTATAAATTCGTTTAGGATTTGTTTGTCATGCATTCACGTCTTAAGGATGTAACTGATTATTGATATATGACTGCAGGAACAGTGACATTAGACTAGTTTATTTAACACGTCACGAGATTAAATCCTAACTAGTATTGTAAATTCTATTGGGATTCGATTGTAACTCTTTTACGCTTTCAATGCAACCGATTATTAATATATGATTGCACGAGCAGTGATATAAGAATAGTTTATTTTATACGTCCACGACCTAGTATCCTAACTAGTATTATAAAAGGTTGTTTATCATGCTTTCATGCCTTAATGATGCAACTGATTATTTATGTATAACTGCAGGAGCAGTGACATAAGGCTAAGTTATTATATATGACCTAGTATCCTAACTAGTATTGTAAATTCGATTGTGATTTATTTGTCGCACTTTCATGCCTTAAGGATGCAACCGATTACTGATATACGAGTATGACTGCACTAGCAGTGACATAAGACTTGTTTGTTTTATACGTCACGATCTAGCATCCTAACTAGTATTATAAATGAATTTGTAAGTTTGTTTATCATGATTTCAAGCCTTGAAGATGCAACCGATTATAGATATGTGATTGCACGAGTAGTGATATAAAACTAGTTTATTTTATCCGTCACGAGCTTATATCCTTACTAGTATTATAAATTCGATTGGGATTTGTTCATAATGTTTTCAGGCCTTGAGATGCAAGTCATTGTAGAATTTTATACCACTTTTCACACAATGGTACTGAACAGGACATTGGATACTTTTTATTTAAAACAGATTTGAAAACTTAACAATTAAATGTGTAACGATGCGTGCAAAGTCGCAGACAGAGGGTAGTCAGATATAATTATCTGACAAATTCATCTGAATGAGTGATAATTCAGTTTAATTAAACAATAATAACCCACTGATTAAATTTCCGGCAAAGTACAAGGGTGATTGAACTTCTGATTTTATGATGCTGTATGCATTAAACGATACATTTGAAGTGTAGTAATTTGTACTTGGCTACTACGGTAGATTACGGACTAAATCCTTTTGGTTATAAGAAAAGTCTAACAGCTAGGCGATATTATATATTATGTAAGTAATATAACATACTAATTATTATTCCCGATGTGCTATGACATGGGGTTCTTCAAAAAAGGCGCGAAAAGCGCTCTCCTCCAAAGCCGGCGATGCATTGGCGGTCCCTACGATTTCCGAAAGTTCCCCTCGATTTTTCTAAGATGCCATCATCATAATGCAGGAGGTATTATGATGATGGCATCTTAGGAAAATCGATTGAAAAGTAAGTGATCATTTTACTTTTAATAAGCACGACAAGCATTTATGCAAACAATTAAGAAACTACTAATGGGTGTGCTTTAATTATTTCTAAGAAACGTAACGCATAGCGAACAAAACATCTGCAGTCAAGGTTTTAGATATACGCGAAATATTCTTGCACGCAATATATTATGAATTTCACTGACATTAAATTGTAAATTTGCAATTTCAGTGCTGAAATTGCCATTTACACGAACAACGTATTGTCGCATATCTTGCTATATTCAGTTGCATTATTTATGAGAGTACAAGAAGGATGTGTGTTCCATTTCCTTACTTAAGTTGTGATATTTATACTGGAATTTACTTGTTCAGCTGATATTAAATGAATGGGTGGACTGAAAATCTCTACGATATACTGTTTGGTCAATACACAATATTTTCTTTACAATAAAATGCAGTAAGTGAGTAACTATAATAGATTGTTGTATTTTCTTTACATGACTGTAGAAGAAAACTGTATGCTCATTTGTTACTTGACAATGCGTGACCTTTGTCGCCGTGATCACAAGGACATGATATGCAGTGTCCTAGGTTCTATTCCCATGATATTTATGAAAGTGTATGTTAAGTTATGGTACCCTAAAAAGAAGATAGACTGTACGCTTGTCTCTTATGATGATCGCTTGATGATCCGCGAACTCAATGGTCGAAATTGTTACTGTGTTGTGGTTTACAATGCAAAGGGGTTTGGTTCCCGTGAAATTTCCGTGTAAGGTTATGAATTAATGAAGTGTTAGTGCTAGCATTATTTAAAGTATAGACTTACTTATACTTAAAAGAAAATGCGATTAAAATAATAAACGGTATTTTCTTTTCTCTAAAAATACTCGTTTGGTACAAAAAACTTTCTTGTGTCAGTAAATCGTTACCAATAATAAATAATGTTAAAGGGTCAATGTAGTAACAGAATGAACGAAAAATCTATTTCACCCAAACTGGACCTGCTGACTCTGACGGTTCCATTTCAACGGGACCTGAGTCAATTGATTTTCAATCTTATTCTCTTAAGCATAAGGTTCACGTAACGCGTCTTTTTGAGTCACATCGACGACGGTCAACATCCGGCGTCGTATTTCTTATACGACGTACAATGGGCCCCCATTGTACGTCGTTACCTTACACTAACTAGTCGTTTGTTGCCTCGTAAAACATTTGTAAGGTCGAATTTGAAGGTAAATATGACCTATATACTTTCTGTAGTTTAATCGTGAAAATCTCGATACAAAAAATTACGGCGATCAATATATTTTATTACTAGGCGGCAGACGATCATTAATGAGTTCAATAACTCAAGATCGACCTCGAGCGTAGTTTAAATACTAGATACTGGACTGAAATCCGCATTCAAGATCGATCTCAATCTTGAGTTCACTTTATTAATACGGTCCTTGATAGTTGATAGTTATAATCAACCCTGAGTACAATTAAATCATACATGGACTGACCAATAAAGTGAACTCAAGATTGAGATCGACCTTGAGTGCGGCTTAAGTACTAGATACTGGACTGAAAGTCGCACTCAAGATCGATCTCTCGAGTTCACTTTATGAATACGGCTATTAGTCGACCCAATGGTAAACGCCGTTACTGTCACCCATTGATACTCGTAGTTATAATTAACCCTGAGTACAATTAGATCATACCTGAGGTTAACCACTTATGCATTGCTGTCCCTAAGGATTGCATCACCATTTCTACTACCTGGCTAATTTAATAACCATACTTTACGGTGATATGAAATTGAGTATTATAAGGTGGCAAGTCAGGTCCCGGTCGAAATATACGAGTTGTACTACCTAGTTTATTTAATATACTTGTATTCTAAAAAAAATGTGATTCAGATCTTCTAAAATTTTTCTAGAATAGGTTGTAATTGTAATCCTTTAATAATATTTTGCGTAGTTTTATGTATTTCTACCCTAAAAATGTATGTTTGTATATATTATAATAATCCATTACTTTCTCATCACTATTCACAAGTCTCCATCCTAACTAGATTTGACTCTAAAACATTCTACATTATGACAACATTTAAAACAAAATTGCTCAGAGTTTTTCAAGAGAAGATGAATTTTACGCAGAGACCTTAAAACAACATTCTCCCCCAACTTTTTAACATAAATACAATAAATTCCAAATGAACCCGTAAATTATCTTGTTTAAACTGAAAAAAGGTTGAAGGGAATTAATTTGGAGCCAACCACACATTGCGAAGGTGCGTAATTGGCTAATTCTTTACCCTGCTTTATACGATTTTTGTTTTAATAAAGGGCAAGAGATAAAATACAGATCGCCATAAAATTTGGGGTTCGTTCGAAAATGTGTTTGAATTTTATGGTTGCTTACGTAACATGTGCCTGGAAGATAAGGCAAACCTCAAAAACGCGTATTTAAGCTGACTTCATGGGTATTTTTTTATTATTATGACATACAAAATATCAGAAGAGTGGAGATATAAATACGTCACTATTAGGAGTATGTGTCGCTGAACAATGTGGCGGCTTTCATTTCGAGTGAGATATTTATTTATATCGAAAACTACTATGGAACATAGATTAACTAATTACCTACAATGTAATAAGTAGGTTTTTTTTAATTGTCTAAAGGTAGGAAACGAGCACGCAGTCCACCTGATGGTAAGTAGTCACTGCCGTACATGGACATCAGTAATCATCCCAAGCACAATTATACCTAAGTTTGATCACATATACGTTACTACCCTTGAAGACTAAGATATTCACCTCGTATAGCCGGCAAAACCGCCTCTCCAAACCATAACTCAAAAATTGCTTCACGGAGAATTATGAAGGTGGCGTGGTACCTCCCCATTCGAACTAAACAAGTTCTACCACCTGGCAAAGATATTGTGTGCTTAAAGCGCCGAAGAAATTAAATTAATTTACTCACTACTTTGACGTCATCGCTTATATATTATGCTGCGGAATTTGCCGTCTCCTTGTACACGCGCAGATTGGCAAAAATCTTAAAGAAGAAGAAGAAGTTGAAAATCGAGATATTAAGACACTAACTAGCGGGAGCTTGCAAGCTAGTATATGTAGTCTTAATTGTGGTGATTATTGTATATATTCGCTAGCTTTTTAGATACTAAACGAAAATAAGTTTTTGTTGATCAGTATCGCACTAGTTAACTCACCTGATATTAAAACCACCGACTAGGATCTTGTAAACTCATCCAATTAAATCAAATTGTCGTGATGTGAACAACGATTTTGAACAGGAATATTGTTATTCGCCCAACCAATCAACCCATTTAAGGATATTTGTTTTCCACGAATGGTATTGATAATAATATAAAGACATTGTTATGAAATCTATTTCAAGAACATTTCTTGACTTCGAGAGTGAGTTATTTATTCGATTTAAAAGTACAATTGGTTTTAAATTGAATCAATATTTGAATGCACAATGCTGAACATATACATAAAACTTGTATTTTCAAAGTTCAACGAGATTTTTCTTATTTTCTCCCAATATTGCCTCTTTATTCTTTAAAGAAAACAAATAGAAATACTGCCGAACAGTTTAAATCGTTGTAACATTTCGAAACATTTCAGTTGGGAAAAGTAAATTTATAATTCTATTTTTTTTATTACTATACAAAGGTAGCAAACGAGCATGCAGTCCACCTGATGGTAAGTGGTCATTGCAGCCCAGTGACATCAGTAATCATTCCCATCATACCTGATTTTGACCATAGATGTGTTGCTACCCCTCAGGACTACGATGTTTGCCTCGTGTATAAGTATAGCCGGCAACCACGCCTCTCCGACAATTGAAGTAGCAAATACAACATTTTATTCAACTTTAAGATAGGATAGGAAATTCTATTTGAGAACCACAGATGCGTTGTCCCTGAGAACTGATATCCTTCTTGCATAAGTGTGATTGGGAAGCGCTTCTTTCTGACCGAACAACAAATAGCTACTAAATAACTGAAATAGGCGTGGCAATCAAACCGCACTAGTAATACTATATACAGGTTATACCACTTGCTGAAATTTACTCTTATTAACATAAAAAAATAACATACAAACAAACCTGGTATCCATACATCTACAACATCGTTAAGACGTCTATAGCTAGTAATTTAATGAGTGAAAAATTTATTAGTTTTTGACGCAAAAACAATGTTTGCATACAATCAGAATTCTAATTACACTCAGCGATTCGCAATTCTCTATCGGAATCGGCTTGTTCGAGCATTATTATAAGCGATGATGTGGCGTAGCGGTCATGTGGTATAGAAATACAGCGACATAAACAGCCAAGTTGATAAATACTCGCTATGGAAACATTCATATCCTCATTAGGACAACCATAGTTAGTAATCTAATGGGTGTAAAATTAATTCGTTTCGGACGCTAAAGCAATGTTTGCATACAATCGAAATTCTAATTACACTCAGCAAGCGATTCGCAATTCTCTATTGGAATCGGCATGTTCGGGCATTAATATATGCGATAATGTGGAGTAGCGGTCTTGTGGTATAGAAATACAGCGACATAAACAGCCAAGTTCATACAATCATTTCAATTGCTTTTATAGTTTTAAATATAGCTGTTTCTGTACATAAAGAGCCGGTAGTAATACACATTGTCATGAGATTCATTGACCTGTAAAGTTAAGTATACATAAATAACCAATATAGAAATGTATTTATTTTATTGATTGATCGGAATTTCAAACCATCATACATCTACGTGATAAGTCGGTAAAATCACCACTAAAATTCACTGATAATTATTATGTCTCCTTAAAAAATTAATTTAGCATTACCGCAAATTGTTAGATATTGTGTATTATACAAATTGATAAATACTTAAAATTGTGAATGAGTTGTCAACTCTTTAATCTAATAAATGGATTAGGGCATTGTTTATTTTAGCACCTGTCCAGATATCTCAGAGATGTTTTATCTTTAATATCAAATCCATAAATTAAAGCAAAAAAAAGGCTGGTAGATTTATAAGTACATCTATAAATATAAAATGAATAGAGATACTTGTGATTTTTTCTATGACCTTTACTATAAAGTACTTTTAAAAAATATTTATTAATATTCTTTAAAATATGTACATTAACATAGATTTATTCGATAAGCATGTCGTGGCCACTCTCTAACATGCAATGCAATTTTCTCTGTAAGTTCAGTATATTGTGAAAGTGAATTCATTGTAATTTGATAATAAATGAACCTTGGATAAGTCCAATTCAAGAATCATGCAGGACGTTTGGACTATGGTTACTTAAAGTAATTTCATTTTATTTGTATATAACTGTTTTTCCTTTATCGCTTAGAAATTTTAACTATCAGATACGAATGTAGATTTAATCGATAACCATGTAATAACTATATAATTATTCGTAACCAGTTTCTAACATGCAATAAGCCGTGGTTAAGCGGACGGAGCAGCCCTGTTTCAATTTGCATGCGGTTCATATCGCGTTGCGGTCGCTTAGTCCGACTCGTGGAGAGTCCGCTTGACTAATGCAGTTAGGCTGCAAACGTACAAGAGATTTATGACATTATTTAGTATCTATGGTAATATATGCCGTATAAACCTAATGTAACACTAATTTATAAAAGTCAAAAGTCTTTAAATTTAGACTAAGATTTTAATTTTATCATGTAACGGGTATTCACGATAAGCGGTTTTTTGAATGCCGATATTTCGACTATTAGACTTAGTTATACATATGTGCAAAATTTATACATTAAAATATATACGTTTATATACGTGTAATATATAATTATGTTATACATTTGGTTGCCCGCTACACATATATGAGGCATATACCGTAGTGTTCAGGGGTAACAACACACCTGTTGTCAACCTCACTACGAGTTAATCCTACTTGCAGTTGATCGCAATCGCACCACTTATCACATTCGAGAATCATTTATTGTGTTTTAGTTTTATAAAAGAATGGTTGCTAAACACAAGGCGTAAATCTTAACGCCATATGTATAAAGTAAATTCAAGATTGAGATCTTGATTGCGGCTTTCGGTCCTTTATCTAGTACTTAAACACTCAAGATTGAGATCAATCTTGAGTTCTTGTATTTTATTAATACGGTGTTTAGGCTTTATCCGTAGCGACATGTTGTTTACCTCATGTGCGGTTGGTCATAACCACACCTCTTATCATCATGTAGACTGTAGATTCGTTTGCTACCTTTACACTACACAAACACTACTTTACATTACCTTACACTATACAAAAACTAATTATAAGTCACGTTAGTTAGATTATCCAATAATTATATAACAGTCGATATTGCTACCACACTAAACCGCTTCGCTAAGCGAATAAACGGTTTGTTTCAATTTACACTGTGGTTTCATATCTCGTTGTGGTCGAACTCACGAGTAGTTTACAAATTTAGTAGCAATTTTAATATTGTGGTAGTTAATATAGTAGAACATGTTATAGGATTTACGATTATTGACTTGTTTACTATTGCATAGGAGTCCTCTTTGAAATTTCATTGGCCCTCTGCAAATGCTGTCGGCAACGGCGAACGCTTTTCAACAGGTGACCCGTGATTAAATAGTGGTCCGATGGGATACCACATAGGTATCCTGCAGTATCAGAGAATTACGTCCTAGAATTGAGGACAAATTTCGCATAAGTATGAGATAAATGAACACTAAAAATTAACTGCGTTATCGTGATTAAAGTTAATCAAGCAAAATAAAAAAATATACGGGGAAAATACTTTGTTAACGGAAATTTGTAGTTTTCAGGGAAAATAAAAAATGTATTAATGTTGCAGTGCTCATTATAATCAGGAGACTGCTAATTCGTTTACTTAGTTCTATACAGAGGTAACATATTTTTTGTAATCTAAAAGGATTGGCTATGTAACCATAAAAAGGAGAAAAGATCCTACATTTTCAAATTTTAAACAGACGAAGCAGGTTCAAAAAGCCAGTCCAAGAACAAGCCAACGTTCTTTATAAATGTTGAATCATGTAGCGTTGGTGAGCTCTACATTCAGTAGCCGATTTAAACTGACCCGCCATCTTGCATGTGAAATACTGCCCGCCGCGCACATCCGTCTATGTCGCGCTGTAAAACGTTTGGCTAAGGAATTTCTGGGAAATCTCTCGGAAAATTCCCGGGAATATTTATTTATATTGCGTTCCGTAAGTTAGAGAATTTTAAGATTCAGTCTAATATATTGCCCGTCGTTGGGAATGTATATCTATACATATAATAAAACAGTAAAATAAATCTGTTTGTTCGGGCTAATCTCCGAAACTACTGGACGGATTCGAATGAAACTTTTTTGGTGTATAGGTACTAAGCCTGGTCAACATTTAGAACACTTTTTATTGCGGGAAAAACGTTCATTCCTACGGGAAATTCAGTAATATCTTATATGGCAGAACAACGTTTGCCGGGCCAGCTAGTTTTAAATAATTATTTCAAATTGCTAATATATATTAATCTTGAGCCATACTCCACCACGCTGGACTAGTGCAAACTGGTAAAATTCACATTCCTTTGAGATTTAAACACAATAAACACTATAATAAAAAGAAAAAAAAATAACACCTGTACATACATATATTCATGTGTCGTGGGACTATGGACTCATACTAGACGAATGCACAAACACCCAGACCCAGAACAGCCCACGGCTTCATAACATCCATAAGGCGTAACTCCAAATTTAATCCCAACTTCCCATTGTAAACAGAAATATCGACCTACAGATTATCTCTGCTTAGACAGAAGAAGATATTCTACGGAATTAAAAAAAAACTTATCTTTTAAAAGTAAGAAAAAAACAACAACAAAGGTCTTCACCATATTCTGCCGTTGGCCTCTTTGTCACTAGATTGAAATCGGCCGATCCTTGCTTCTAGAGGTTCCCGAGGGAAATAAGTGAATAGTTCCTTGTTTAATTTCCTCCGGACCAGACTTCACGGTACAGTGCGTTCGGATATTACATTGAATTAATGTTGATGGTAAAGACGTGACACACTGTGCACAACTGAACATTTTCATTTAGTTTTTCTATATATATTTAACTTATATGTATTAGAGTATTACTTACATTTCAATCAATGTAATTTAAATAATAGAAGACCTTTGTGTTGATCTATTGTGATTTATTAAATTTAAACTTATTTTTTATCATCACATTATTGCGGTTAACATCAGATGTATTATTACGCCAGAGTATTGACCAGTTCAGAGATTAAAGATTTCAGGAAATCCTCTCCAAAGAAGCTTGTCTTGAAATGCAAGATATATTAGTACAGTCTAGTATTATTTTGATACAACAGTATCTGTCAACAACCCTATTCTCTTATATAATCAAAAAATAATTCTAAACTGACCTCGAGTCATCGCACTCCTCACTTTTCATATTAACAGAGAAACAAGAACATTTTTAAGTTATTACGTCATTCAAACTTAATTTTCCTCGAATATTATGACGGCAATAAGCTGTAGATTGAGATCGATAATACTTACAGTTTCTTAAAGGGAATTGTGTAAGCATGCCTCTCGGGAAATAACTATAGTTTGACGTTTAATTTACTACGGTCCGTACTTTGACCCGTTTGGCTCGTTCTCTCAGGTACACAGATAACCTAAGGTATTTAAATGGCAGTCGATCTGATATGGAATTCGTTTTGGGCTAAAGCAATCTGAAGATCCAAAGCCAGATATAGAGGTCTTTATATAAAATATAATTTGAAATCCTAATATGATATACTAAAGATTGCTAACTGCATGGTCTATTACTAATGCGAATATAAGATTTGTTCTACTCGTAACTGGCTTCACTCCAGTATAAGCAATTAATATTCCTCTTCATATTTCAAACTTACACAGACAGCCTCTGTGTACACTCGTATTCGAGGTTTATAGATGACATGGGCGTTAGTAGTAACTAATATATATGCTCGTTTGCTTAAAAAATAAGAGTGTATGAAATATTTTGCAAACTACACTGGTAGGTACGATAAATAGTGGAAATTGATATATTACAATACTTCTCGCAAGGTTCTTTTTTATTTTTATCTTTTTTCAAAACATGCAATGGTCAAAATGGTAACATTTTAATGAACTGTTAAATTTTATAGTTCTTATTTTGTAACCACCAATAATGTCACGGCATAGATCGGATACCTATTATTCATTTTATATTCCATGGATTTTGTTTAACTTAATTTTAAATTCTCTGCTTTTTATGCGTTTTAAAAACATGGCTGCAATAATAACCGAAAAATTAATTCCAAGGGTACTTTGGTCGGAAATCGAAGCCGGAACCCTTTATATATTAGTCTGGTATAACTTTGTCACTAACACAGCGTGTTAAAATTTATTCACAAAAGCTTTTACGGTGTCAATATTAACATTTACCCTATAAAGCCTCACAGCCTGTATCATTTTTCTTTTCCTCTAAAAAAGGGAAAATATAACGCGGAGCTCAAAATAAAATGAAGCGTCAGGGAGTAGGGGTAGCAAAAGACGTCGTTTTCGTCCCTTGAGGGGTAGTTACCCTCAAAAGATTGTGCTATTCCAGAAATGATATGTAAATTGTTAAAGCTGCCACGCACTGATACACAGTAATGTTCTCAGTGTGGGTTAGGCTTTATATAATCACATTAAGTTTAGTGTTTCGGATTGTTTATTTGTAAATAGAATTCAGTGAATAATTATTTTACTCAACTTGAAACAGGGGTTATGTATTTGACCTGTATGTTTTTTTTATTATTTTGTGGGTATATCGATTTCAACGTGGTCCACATTTGCTTTATTACATATTTATTTTGTATGTTTGTATGTCAATTAATCAGCAATTTCAAGACATTTGGGTCTTGCTTGCTCAGACGAAATTTCGTAGTCGATTTCAAGCTAATATTCTAGAATATAAAAAGTTTAAACATAGCTCAGAGTTGCATAACAATGCATGTAACTTTAAATGTAATGTTAAATATACAATGTATGTATATTTAAGACGGGCTATAAATTATTTAAATGTATACTCACATGATATACCTACTGTAATTTGGTAATCTTTAGCGATAAACAATATTTTTTCCTTTCTTTAAATATGACGACTGTTATAAATCTATATGTATAAGTATACGTTATAAAAAGGTAAAATTTATATACAGACAAATTGAGAACGTCCTCCTTTCACGAAGTCGGTTAAAAGTGATTAATAGTAATCATAATAAGATAATTAAAATCTGTATAGTAATGATTTCTAAATACATTTCTAGCTTTGGAGGAGGGCCAATTTTGGAACTTTTCTAAAGAGCCTCTTGTGATAAGCACATGTAAAAAGCACCGAGACCCAGGCCGGATCCTGTAAACTCCGTTTAACATACTATAATACTTAGAACCACTTTGCACGAAAGATAAATGTCTCCGTACTAATTCACAGGTTTAAAGGTTTAGGGAATTATCCCATGCAAACACCTGCGCAACCCTAATATGTCAAAGTATTCAAATTGTCTTGTTCTTAAACCTGCTTTATATTAATGAATAGAGATATCTATACTACACGTATATACTTAAGCCTGTCAGTTAATCGACCGTATATCTTTTTAATTTTCACATTCTTATTCACATTTTTGTCTATTTTTCTTGAAAATTTCTCAAACATTTTTTATTTACCGATAATTTAACACAAAGCAAGTGTCTTTTATTTTAAGAAGCTGGTAACTCTAAATTAATAAATGCAATCCAAACATTAAACATTGTTTATACGAGTATATAAACAGTATAGTATAATTATAAGATAATGTTGGGACTTTATTCTATTCTGTTTAATAATCGCAAACAAATGTTTATCACACCTATAAAACAATTGATTCAGCGGCATTTTATCAACATCAACATATCAACGTACAAAGTATCGCTAAGTGGCATTTTTCGGACGCCAATAGCGCCATGCATCCCCGATAACGCTGACCAAACTCATTTTCACATTTCGCTCGCAAATTGTTACACACACTCGTATAGGAATAACATTGAATTTCGAACACACGCCACGCCATTCGGCACGCTCGAGCTCAGAAGAGGGCTATTCGATCCGTCAACGAAGTTTTGAAACTGTCCGAAGTTAATTCGAAATGGCGGGAATTTATTCTATTAATTCTATCTGAAGAAATAGGGTAGACTTATTACCCGGGATGTATTTTTTTCAAAGTAGACTTAATTTAAGTCTTTGTAAAATCATATTAATTTTTTTTCACAACAATTCTCTTTATGTATTATTACTAATGTTAGGATACAATTTGAACAAACAGGGCACGAAGGGTTCATAAAATAGGGACAGTACGAGTATGTTCGGATACTGGAAATAGTCTCAAATCATTGTAACAAATGGAACAACTCGTTGTAAAGTCCGAATCTGACTAATTTCTTTAAATAATTAAAGTACTGTTCGTCGTTCGTTAATCCTCCGGATCATATACGTAAATAAATGTACCGAAATAGAAAACATCCGAAACTTCGGACGAACGTGCGTTCAGAGTAGACACCCAGAATTTCAATTCGGCATGTTCCGCTTGCGCTCGGCTTTTGCCACGTACCGGGAGTAACGGATGAATTTTAAATTAGAATTCCTTTTTTGAAGTACGCCAACGCTTAGTTCTCGAACTGGGAACGTACTCGTTTTATCTTCTTACCGCTATCCTTTTCAGAAGCTTTCGGAATGTAATGCTGTTTCTGTTTCAACTGGCTTCAATGTGTATGTGATGCCGATTCTTCCATTCACATAGATTTAAATGATGAATGTAATATTTAAATGCCGTATAACTTTTTAATTAATTTTATTTATACTAACAATAGAAAAAAAATACAAGAGATTTTAATGTGCTAAAATCTATTATGGCTAAATGTTTGTCGTTCTATATACATTTTTTTTCTGGATTTATGATATGTATAACTATCAATGTAGGTAAAATATATTTATTTAATAAGGTAAAGCATTTAGTACAGAGACACCACATGTGATATGAACTTGAAGTTTATATACAATCTTCGAATTTTACGTTTATATATATTATCATGCACGTTTATAATTTATATGGACGGACTTATACACAATATACTCAAATGAATAGTTATGTTTTGGTATCTATTTATAATCACATATTTCTGTTTATTATTAACTTTTACTTCCTTTATTTCTACTCTCTACACTCCAATAGACACACTACAATCATTACATGCATTACATAGAAATTAAAGTACCTAATGAAATTGCATATAATGCAGTCCTTATGTGTTCGTGTGTTATATTATTTCACTATTTCGGTTCAGTAAATATTGTGTTTTGGGGTCTAAAACCCCTTACTATACCACTTACATTTACATATTAAAACACTCACGATTTAAACAAATATTTGTTATCCACCCTACTCCAACATCACCATCACACCCTATGAAGATGCTACATACTAAAAACTACAACAAATATCGATATACATAAAAAGTGGAGTTTCTATTTATGCAACATTACCTTTTAAATCAGTTTTTAACCATTTAGTGTTTAGACTTAATTTTGTTTCAGCTGTAAAAAAAACATCCGTTCAAATGTTTGGTAGTTAAATAATTTATACAACATACACGCATATGCATGCGTTTATGATGTATGAATGCATGCGCATTAAATATGGTTTCTTAGGAAACTTTTACAATAATATTTTTGACGCTATTCGTAGTAAAAACAAAGTATCAAAAATCTTATATTATGTAGCTGATATATTAGCTAGTATTTTATGAAAATTTCAAGTGTGAAGTGCGCGAACCTGTACTTAAATATAAAATCTTTTTTTTTTTATTGTGTAAAGGTAGCAAACGAGAGCATGCAGTCCACCTGATGGTAAGTGGCTACTGCCGCCCATGGACATCAGTAATCATCCTCAAGCACGATTGAGTCATACCTAAGTTTGATCGCTGATGCGTTGCTACCCCTGAGGACTAAGATGTTCGCCTCGCGTTTAAGTATAGCCGGCAACCCCGCCTCTCCATACCGAAACACAATAAATTGCTTCAC
>DWNR01001644.1:0-14593 GCA_018250455.1 Polygonus leo | reverse complement strand
TATTGCAACATGTTCCAAGGCAGGAGTAGGACTTGTGTTTTCATTTATTGTCGTATGAAGGTATCCACCTTGTATAGGTATATGTCCGATCGTAACTATCAAAAAAGCAAAAAAATCTCTAAATATTTTATGTTGGCACTATGTTGGCTACACTAATCAAAAAATTACTCACTTCCCTAGCAAGGTTACCGCTGCCAGTCTCCCAATAAGCCACGCGACGATCCGTCCCCCCGGTGAGGAGTTGGCAACCAGCCGGCTCGAAGCATACGCACGTGAACAGTGTGTTCGCGTACATCACTTGACGACGTGATAGCGAACTGGAATTATAATACAGATTACCACAAAATAAGTCACTGTATTTTGAAGTGAAACCTTCTTTAGCATATGTATATGTCTTAGTTGGATATTCAATGAAACGGAACGAGAAGACATAAGCATATGCGTATTTCTCAAAGAAAACAAACATAGTATAGGATTAAGGATGCGAGAGATACAGTGATATCTACTGGAAGACTAGGTATAAAATGATAAATATATAGTATGGTAGCCATTGCATATATTGATCCATACGATCATATAGTACATATTATTAATGAATTGAATTTATATTTAAGATATTATATTTCCATCATTCAAGACAAAATGAAATAAAAATGAACAAATGACAAAATGAACTAAAATTCAAACAACTCAACAGGACCAAAACGTGTCAAATTACATACCAACTGTATAACAAAACAGTTTAACTTACATAAGGTCCCATATAATACAAGAACCGTCTGTCCCCGCGCTGACCGCTTCGGTGTCGTTTGGGGACACTTGGATAGCGGACACGGGACTCTTGTGCTCCTTCAAGACCTTCTTCAGCGATTGGCATTCCGGCTTTATGTCCCAGACCCGTACCTAGAGTTAAATTATTCAGCTTTTTTTGGAGTGTGACAACTCTTGTAATTTAAATTTGAAGCACTAGGTACATCTATTTTTTCTGACTTCAAAAAGGAGAAAGTTATATTATTTTCGTCTGTATGTAATATGTATTTATCTTTTACTACTTATCATCTGTTTTACATGGGTGTAAGAGAATTGCTATATTAATATATCAATTGAGATCTCATGAATGTGTTTCAAAGTTTTAGTAACTATGAGGGTTAGACTAGAATTATACATAGTAAGGAATACTTTGAAGTTTATTGTTTGTAACTAAACCTCGCGATAAAGAAAATGTTTAAAAGAAAGTTGGCAATACCATAGACCATCTAAATATGTCGCCTCTATGTCGTCATGTATGGGTTTAACAATGGAAATGAATAATAAAATAGACACAATAGACGTCGGCAGTGATTCCTTAATCAATTATCAATTTCATAACTTTATAAGTTTTTGGTATTTTTTATACCTGTCCCTCACAGCCACCAGAGATAAGTGTCCTGCCATCATGCGTCATGTCTAACGCTGAAGTGCCTTTGTTATGTGTGTTGTAGATGCAGTATATCAGTCTGCCAGTCAGCGGCGTGAACGCTCTGATGTTGCCGTCGTTCCAGGCTGTAAAATATATCAGAATATAAACTGACTTTAAATTACCCATAAATAGTACAAAAAAAATTATAACAGTATCGAACTTTAGTAACAAGTTTTATCAGGTGTAAGAACTTATGTAGTTCGACCGGGGAGGTACCATTACTGATGTCCATGGGCGCAGTGGCCACTTAACATCAGGCAGACTGAATTGTCGTTTGCTACCTTTACACAATAAAAAAAACAAGTCCATTATATGGTATGTGTTCTAGAGAAGTTTTGGGAGAAAGCCTCAAGATTACAGCTACTTACATTAAAATATACGAATTATCTTCCACGTCAAGTCATGTACGTGTAACCGTGTCACAAACAAAAAGCATACCTGACGTTACGTGGTCACCATCGCCTATGGTCATTTGAAATACAAGACCAACACATAGATGCACAAATACACGAACGCACGACAACGTGCAGCAACTCCTGTGCGGTCTCCATACACTGCTGGCGCTTCATGTAACTTACTCATGTCAACCCAACTCACCGGTGACAATGGACTTGCCGTCCCCGGAGAAGAGCACGGCGGAGCACGTGAAGTTGGGCACGACGATGCGCAGCAGCTCCTGCGCGGTCTCCGCGCACCACACGCGCACGTCGCCGCCGCCCGCCGTCGCGAACACGCCCGACATGCCACTAGAAGGGGGACAAGATTGTTTATACCTAACACTTCCGTTCCTAAATAATCCGCTAGTCTGTTTGACATTCAAGAAATACAGCGCTATTTTCGTCCGTTTCTCTGTCTATTTGATTGTTCCAAAGTGAACGCCGTCTGTCCCTGTAGGTACAAAGAGTCAGTACGATATGCTACAAAAACAGAAAAACATCCGTCCGTCAATAAGTCTCTCTGTCTGTCTGATTGCCTGTCTATGCATAGGCTTATACGATATGCCATTAGAATAGCATAAACATTCGTCCATTTAGCTGTTTATCTTTGTGTTTGTCCATCTATTCATTTATCTGTTCATGTTTTTGTCAATCCATCTGATCCTCATACCTCCATCCCTAATTTGATACAGGATCCAACCCAGATTGAAGTACATTGATAACTAGGGGGATTAGGGGAGTTGGTATATACCAGTTTAGACTATAGACACGTGATAAATTTCGAAGACGTGTTAATATGTTAGTCTCTTGTTTAAATATGGCAAACACACTTTTTCAATTTTAATATAAGAATTGCTCTACAGAACATAACCTTCTGGGCTGGGATGGGCTACCTCTGTCGTACTAAATTATTTGTTAGTATGAAACTAATCATGACAATTGAATTTGACAAATTATAAGTTCATTACTATGTAAGCGTTATAGCTAAAAGAAAATATAATCTCACGTGGGAAAAGCAATACAGTTGATGGCGCAGCGATGGCAGGTGACCACGAGTATCGGTGCGAAGGTGACCACGTTTATAGCATAGATCTCGCTCGTGCGAGTACCGGCGAGAAGCAAACGCTTGTCGCCTCTCATTGTCGGCGACTCCATCAGTTCCAGTGACGTGATGCTGCCGTCCAGCTTTGTTGTCTTCAGCTGTGAGGGACATGTTTAAGATACATCAGCTGCAGTGGAGATACTTTTGTTAATGAATGAAGCTACCTACTGCACGAGTCTACTCATTTCTTTTTTAAAGTCGTTGCAATCTCTTTAACAACCCAACATAGAAGGCACAGCAAGCTTTCAAAGAAAAAAGGCGAAACCTCGAAAGTAAAAATCACAATATTTTTGTAAGGAGTTCATAATTGAATAATTTTATCGATCCACAGCTCGTTGTAGGAGAGGCTAAGAGCTACGTTTGTTGATAATTCAGACATAAATGATGATTATGGTGTTGATAATACGGCGATTACAAATTCATAGGACCATGACAGAAAACTCACGGCTTTGAAATGTGGCTTGTTCGGATCCAAAACTTTCCCTTTTGGAAAATCGCCCTTCCAATTGATCTCGTCCAGGATGTCTATAGTGCCGTCTCCCGCGCCAACGATCAGACAACCATCGTCCATTATCAGTATTGATTCTATACCTGTAGGAAATAAGAATTAACTTGAAAAAGTTTCATAAGATGGTTAGAGTTTTAATGCACGTTAAATGGTATTAAAGGCGATAGTAAAGAGATTTAAACGTCATTTTTATTGGATAATATTTAATTTATTAATTTATTATGAATTTAAGATAATATGTAGTGTTTTTTTAACTATTATTTCAAAGAAATTATTCAATATTGCACTGTTACTTTACACGATATCATTGCATATTTTAAAACGTTTTCATTTCCATTGAATTAAATTGATACTTCGTTATTGAAATAACCAAATTACCTATTTATTTTTTGTTACTGTAATGACAACCAGCCACAATGTACAATTCGTTACCTTGGCTATAACAGAGAGACTCAGGCCGCTTGCCCTTCCTCCAAGGGCCGCACTTCGCGAGACAGCCCAAGAGGGATGGTTTGCAGTGTGTCACCGATTGTGCAGGGTCTGGCGGGTAGTTTATTGAGAACTTTATCATATCTCCCGTTCTGAAACGTAAAGACAACATAGTAACTCTTATCTACTAAATTCTGAGGTATTCTCAGGGAGCTATGACATGGCTCTCTTAGAATCAAATGTATGAGTGTTTCCCGTACCCCTTACACTTTTGCCAGGTGGTAGAAGTCATTTAGTTCGGCCGGGGAAGTACCACCGCCACCCTCATGATCCTCCGTGAATCAATCCTTCTGTTTCGGTATGGAGAGGCGAGGTTGCTAGTTATACTTATACACGAGGTGAACATCTTAGTCCTCAGGGATAGCCACGCATCTGTGATCAAATTCAGGTATGATTCAATCATACTTGGGAATGATTCCTGATGTCGGCAGTGACCATTTACCATCAGGTGGATTGCATGTTCCTTTGCTACCTTTATACAATAAAAAAAGAAAAAAAAACTAATGCATATCCTTATTCGTCATATTGGCTTACGGAGATGCAACGGACACCTATAGGGATTGAGGAAGCCTGATGTTTGATTAAAAAAACGCGCAAACTTACGTGGTGCCCGCATATCCGTAAGCGTCGTCCTGGCTGATGGCGATGCAGCGGACGCTTCGACGCAGTTTCCCGAGCGTCACGTCAACCACGTCGAGGTTCTTGCTCTCCATGCGGATATTCCATACTCGGAGGTTGCCTGGTGAGGACGATTCTTATAGTACAAAGGTAGCAAACGATGTAAGTGGTAACTGCCGTCCTTGGACACTTGCTTCAACTCAGTACGATCGAGTCGCGAGTGGTTGACAGATGTGTTGCTACGCTTGAGGACTCAGATTTTCGCCTCGTGTAAGGAAGGCGTATAGCAGGGTGTGCAGCGTGCTACCACGCTTTTAAAACCAGATATATAAAATTAACATCACGGAGAATTACGAGGGTCTAGGTGGTACCTTTCCGATCGAACTACACTATTAATATGCACCACCTCATCGAAATTGCATTTAAAATAATTGTATTTTTTACAACATTACACTTATACATTTCGATAAAGCCATATTTTGAAACACTCACCATCCCCACCAGTAACAAAAGAGTTAACCCTCAATGTCAGCGGAGCGAGAGTCATCGCGTCACCGGTGGTCAGTTTTGCTGCCGCAGCGGTACCAGTCGCGGCGCCCGCGACGCAGTCCCACAGCACCACGCAGCCGTCGTCTCGACCACCCAGGGATATCATGTAGCGCTCGTCGGAGGAGAAGGCTAGGGATTCTACTCGTACCTGAGGGATTTTCAGTCTTCACTAAAGGGAATCTACTAGTTAGTCCATATTTTGCCGGCTTTAATACACTGAATCTATTAATTATTTCATTTATTGCCGCTAAAGTATTTCCTCCAGGAGATCGATATGGCACTGAACATGAGTTAGAATGTTTTTTATCGTATAAAACTAGCAAACGAGCATGTAGCCCACCTGATAATAAGAGATCATTGCTGCTCATGGACACGTGTAATTAATTAATTTGAAAGAAGAAGAAGATATTAAAAGGTAGGATACCTTGAGGATATGTGTCACAACACATTTCGACGCAAATTCCAAACGCAAATTGATAAAAAATAACTGATGCATAATTCTACAGAATTTCTGCATTTGACTTAAATTCTACTTCTAATAATAGACAATGTTCACGTCTACCGTACTGGACTAATACACAGAGGGCCCCGGGATCAATTTTCTGGGTCCGAATATTTCTGTACTGGTTTTTTGTTATCATAGAACTCACACAGGAACACATAAATTTCGAATTTGGGGTTACGATAGTAGAAAGATTTTTTATTGTAAAATATGATCCCAGCGGAGTATAACGAAAATGTGAAAAACGAAATCTTTCAACAGTGTGATTTACAATTATCCATCCTTTATAAGCATTTTAAATTCATTAAGTAATAATTCATAAGTACACCACACCTACCTTGTGTAGTTCATGACTACCAATCATGACCTTTCTCTTGAAGTCCCAAACCTTCGCCGATGCCTTAAACCCGATGTGGTTGATTTGTCCAGAGCCAACATAAGAGCCCTTTGGTGACACAGCGACAGTAGACACACTATTCGTATGCCCGCTGAGGAAGTACATCTTCTTGGTCTTCCATTCTTGGATGCAGACCTTGTTGCCCATTGGGTAAACGATGTGGTTCCCATCTGGGTGAATCTTCAAGCCCCGTATTGCTGAACCTGTTATTGTAAGAGTTGTGAGTAAAAAAGAAATTCTGAATTCGATTTAGGCACGTTGATAGCGATACAAGGACGCGGTGTGTAAAACCAGGTGGTAGAACTCTTGTGGTTCGACCGTGGAGGTAACACTGCCATATTTGTATTCCTTCGTAAAGCATTTTATTGTGTTTGGTTCTAGAAGACACGTGGGTGCCGGCTAAACTTATAATACGGGAACATTTTAGGCGTCTGGAGCAAGTCGTTGTCTTTCTTGGCAATTCCGATTCTATTTCCGATCTATTAGAACCTTTCGCTTAGTATAAGTTCTACTTACCAATTTCAATTCGAAAAAAATTTTGGTCTCGTCTTAATTATTTGAAAAACTATTTTTACAGGACTCTCTTTGGCCAATGAAGCAACCAATTTGTATGGAAGTTATTCACAAATTCGGCTTATATATTTATAATAATAAAATGTTTATTTACCGTCAAAACCTATAATGGCGTAAGTTTCCAAATTCTTAACATCCATTTTCAGTTCAATATAACTTGATTACGACACAAATATAAAAACTTACTGTAAAAAACTACATAAAGTTTGGCAACTAAAACTTGGCTGACGATTTCATATTTGTTTGGCTTTTTTCGCTTTGTTTATAAGCAGTTTCCTTGGCAACGATAAAATCCATAGACCATGTCTAAAGATAGAAAATAATTGGAAACAAAACATAGGTTGATTGATTTTTTTTTATGCAACCAGCATTCGTTTTTATTCATCAACTATGTCCTTTCATGTTTAGTAATCATGTGCATATTCAAAGGAATTTGTTAATTATATTGCAGTTAACATCAAAATGTATTTGCAGCCATTCTCATGGTGCTTTATTGTTTTTATTATAAGCTTTTAATAACTTTAAAAAAAATTGTCATACATACTTAAATATACCTGCTGTGATTCCATTAGTCTGAGTAAATTCTCCAGTATGAAATTAAATAACAAACACAAATTCAAATTGCTAACATAAATTTATTATAAATCATATAGTCAGGCACTTATTTCAGTCAAAACATTTTATTTATTAGTAATTACACAAATACATACAATTTACCCAATTAAATTGACATTATGTTCAAGTATCCAGCCTAAAACAAAGTTTTAGGATCTTTTTCAAAACTTTATTATATAGTTAATAAAAAGAAGAATAGGAATATCAATGTCTCATACTTTGATTTAGTTATTAAAAATGATTCAAAATATATTTCCCATATAGTATGCACGGTTTAAAAGGAAAATATGAAATTTGTTAACTGAATATTGTAATAGGTGTTATATAATACAAAATTAATTTTTAATTTTTATTTTTGTAAAAAGTCACAAAATGGCAGTTATGTCTAATTCTTATTTTAAGTCTATTATATGTACATTGTTCACTTACAC
Source organism: Polygonus leo (assembly GCA_018250455.1). NCBI lineage: Eukaryota > Metazoa > Arthropoda > Insecta > Lepidoptera > Hesperiidae > Polygonus > Polygonus leo. The sequence goes on along the minus strand of DWNR01001644.1, from coordinate 6,913 downwards.
ATCTCAAAGTTCATATAATTCAGAAAATATATAAATGCATCATATATTTTAAAACATATTATTTAAAAATATTTTCTAAGTTGTTTATGAGTGATGATGGATGATCAGTGCCAAAAAGCAATACCAATCTATGTATTGAATGGATAGCATGCCTTTCACAATTTTTTTTGTAATCCAACCTTTTGGGGAATAGAACCATATTAGGTGAGGTTACTCATTTTAACTTCCTACTCACATTGTGTCAATTAGCCAGAGAAAGTCCACTATGAACTAGTGATGTGTCAGATATCCATATTCATATCAGCAGATCTTGACACCAAATATGACAAATATCCGTATTTAAATCCCTATCTGCAGATATACTTTATTAATGATCCGGCACATCACTACTGTGAACCCAGTGGAGTACTCATTCTAGCATGACACTTCCGACTTTGAATGAGATTCACATATTAGCAATACTGACTTATCATTGTTTTCTATGTAATTAAACTAAATGTAATAAATAGTATGTAGTGTAGAACATTTCTACTGTTTTTACATTATTTAATGAATTGCAAAGGATTTAACAAGTCAACAGCAAAATACATGAGGAGATGGGTTAACGTTTCTTGAGCTTGAGATATTATGTACAAATGTGTGCATATTGTGGTCTCATTACAATCACTTTTATGTATGGTGCTACAGCTGACTACTAAATATGTTTGTAAAACTTAAAACTGTGAGTTTCAAGCAGGCGTATAACTAAAACATGGAAGGTGGCAAAATGCCGAGTCCTGAGCGAGAGGGGCTTCCGGTCAGAGAGCAATTTTAGTGTATGAACATGTGCAACTGCATCAAAATTCAGACTAATTGAGAAACTTTTAATTTTGTCTGCCAAAACTACAAGTATAAAAATATGTCTTTTTGTACCCTTACAAAGGCCCTATTTCGAAAATTTGTCACGGGCTTCAGACAATCTAGTTAAGCCATGGTTAAAAGAGTGACACTATACATAACACAGAAGTGTTAATAACAATTTCAACATGTTTACAATTGATCACTTGTATCCATGGCTCACACAAGTTCAAATGTGACTTTGGAACTTATATTAATTTACAATTACCACATAATATGTCCTTTTAATTATAATCTGTTGTAAAAACATTGTTTTGGTCACTTCCGTGCTAAGCATCTTCTTCTCACTGACTTTGCTTTCTCATCAATTTTCTCCTTCATCACTTCAGCAATGCGTTTTGTTTCATTTATCATATATTGTTTTATTACTGACAGCATTTCTGACAGCTGAAAAGAAATAATATAGAATTATAAGGAGTTGATTCAGAATTATAACTGTTGAGTTATTGATTAGAAGTTGTAAGTTATAAACTTGACACTTTACAGTCCCTTTTGCACATTTTCTTTATGTAAAGGTAGCAAACAAGCATGTATTCTACCAGATGGTAAGTGATTACTGTCGCCCATGGATATTGGTAATGATTGATGTATTGTTACCTCTGAGAACTTTAATTTGTTTTCCTCGTTTGTAAGTATAGCTGTCAACCATGCCCTTCCAAACTAAAATACAAGAATGAAGGAGGCAGTGGTACCACCCCGGTCAAATTTCAGGAGGCCTACCAACTAGCACATTTTTTTTTAATTCCTATATGTAAATTGTGGAAATAACTTCTTTTCAAGTACTCCGGGAGCAATATGACATGGAGCTCTTTAAAACAAAAGCTGACTAAAAGCTGTCCTTCAGGACCGAAATATCTTTAGGCGACACTGAGTAAGTAGTGACTACTGTTCATCAGGTGGAGCGTTTTCTATTTCACTAGTTAGTATAACTAAAACAGGAGTCATTCGGTCAGGCTTGATTCATAGAGAATAAGAGTAGTTACAGCATATTTGAACACATTTTATCTATAGATATAATAAATTTGTAACTGTGCACTGATGTATTGACGCAAACTTCACTTAAAAATTTAGTGTTTATTTCATTTCAATAGGTTTATAAATAAAAGTTATGTCAATTTAAAAATAAATGTTGTTTCTGCTTTTGTTAAAATTGCCTAATATAGCGTACGAAGCCGGCATTAGCTCCTTTTAAATAAAGACTTAAATAACTAACCAGTAGTTCATTTTCTCTCTTGCCAAGTTGTACAAACGCGCATTTGGCGGCATGACTCTTGTGCTCCAACCAAGGGTCGTCGCTAGCTTCCCACCCATCCAACTCCTTCCCACAAAGGAAACATTTAGCTGCGTCAATATCATCGGCGCCCGTCGCTACGGAGTAGAAGCCAGCCTCCGCCATGTTCCGAACATTGCACTTGTTTTTGTCACTAAACGGCCACTTTTTGAAAGTTTTTACTCGCTCTTCAACTAAATACAATGGGGGGCTTTCGATCATTTTCATTAACAAAAAGTATGTTATAATATTTCAAAGAATATCAGGCAAAGCAAAAGTATTAAGTAGAAACCGAATGATTCGTTATTTCAAATTTTAGAAATAGGTACCTAATGTCGTAATGTCAAACGTTGTCAATTGTCAAAATGATATAAAAGTGCCTTCAGACCAATTATAACACAGATAGGTTACAAAAAAAATGCATATTTGTATTATAACTAAAAATAAAATAAGATCTACATGCAGCAAAATTTTAAAACATTTAAAAAATTAATAATATTAATCTTGTAAATAAAAATGAAATGAGTATAAAATATATTTTTAACTTGTCACACTGGAATAGACAGCTGGGCGGTTTCGTCGGTCAGTTCTGTCAGATTTCATTCAATAATACTCACAGCTATCATTCGTGACATTCGTTCATTGCATGCATGCATTGGCTAGCCAATAGCCAAAGCCAATCGAATCTGAGCAAAGTCCGCGATAGGCGATAAGCCAGTCTGTGTTGTTGCCTTGCTGTTGATTTAGAAATAGAAAGTATTTGTGTACAATTTCTTTGAGAATTACGTTCTCATAACACAAATCACGCGTTATCTACTTAGAATAGCTGTAATCTACAATAATCAGTACAAATAAGTGATATAGAATACGGAGCTTCCAAACATCAAACGAATAAAGTGCCTACATTTTTTTAAGTCTTTTGTTTTCTAAAAACTATATTGACTTTCGTTTGTTATTATCGTGTGTTTAGTGTTTCGTACGAGTCTTGAGATGGTCCGAGCTGTTTTCTAGCATTGTCCCGTCCAGTACAACCTTTTGGTAAGAGCCATGTGTTTATAACAATAATATTTATTTTTGTTTTTATTACACGATGTCGAATCGAGTTCGAGATCGACGCCACGACGACCTTAATTTTTAAGAATGGAACGTACCTACAAAAAGAAGCAACGATAATAAGTTCACTAATTTTATTCATCGTGACATTTTTCCGTTCTTTTTAAAACCTTGTCCTATTTTCTGCCCATTGCTTGTGCTATTTTTAATGTTATCGAAGAAAAATAATGTCGGTTTGTATTATAACTACCGTATTTATTTTTCTGATATTTAAGCTTTTAGGTGTATACCTGTGGTATTTTGTGGGTAACATTTAATTTTAAAAATTATATTAAATGAAGAGGCTTGGCTACCCTAATATTATTTGGCAAGCAATTTTAGTGTCAATAAATTTTATACAGCTTTTTCTTTTAATGTTAGCTACAATGAAAGAGAAGATATTGGCAAAATATATGTGCAGTAAGTTCAAATCAGCTCAGAAATGTAAATTCTAGAAAATTCCACAATAATATGTAATATTCAAATGGGTTCTATAATACTGACAGACAGACAGATAAAAAACAATTAGTAACACACAATCTTTGTCTACAACATTATTTTTTGATGGTTGGCATTTGCATTTGCTACCCATCTATAATCTACCTCATGTTGTTAATCATAAATTACACTGATCACAATAAACCTATCTTTGAGGATGAAGATGGTTATTTATATTAATATTATGACTTTGCATATAAGGAGGTCAAAAGTACAATCAGAGAAACTTCACCTCATTTAGCCAAAAGCCATCCATCCACTCATTAGTGAACATTATAAGGATTCCTCTAGAACCTGGTGTCTGTCAGGGTGGTGTCATTGATATCAGTTGTATAATTAGATTTCAGTCTTCATAGACACCTGGACTGGGTACCCCCCCTCCCCCCGGAGGGGCCGACGGAGGGGTACTCCAATCAACTAAAAACCTGACCTGACGGTGTTCCTCCTCTCCATCGACGCCCGGACCCTTTTCGAGAGAACACCCCCCCTCCCCCGAACGTCACTGCGGGCGACGGCCCATGTTGGTCACCGCTCGCTAGTCCCGTGGCAGGCAAGATGGCTCCGCGCTCCGATTGCAAGCAGGTTGCAAGCGACGAGCGCTACCCCTCGCCGATCCCTAGCCCATCCGGAAGGCAGTAACCAAAGCCTAGGCCCAGGCCACCGCCGCCTCTGCTTTGTCGGGGAAGCAGGCAAGATAACTCAATGCCGCGCTTCACATCCCATACTGCCCGCACGCTCGCTGAGACAGTAAACAGCATCCGCGCGGGCAAGTAGATCCGTCCTCCCCGCTCCCAGGCCGAGCCCTCCGCACGCCGGGGAGCCCTCCGATGGGTCTCAATACGCCCAAGGTCATCGGGCGCAGAGGGAGACCCGCCTCGGTGAACTGCTCTTAGTCTGTTCTGATCCCACCCCCTAGCCTGTCCGGTACGGTTGGCCCTATTCGGCATAGCCTAGGGGATCATTGGAATACGCAAGCACCCCCACCACGACGAGGTGGCTGCTCTGCGGGTGGAAAATGAGACAGGATGGTCCTGTCATTAAATATATTACTTGTATTGTAGTCTCCACGACAACAGCTCAACATTTCCGCATATTATTCGGCAATAATTACATTTAAATCAATTTGCAATATCATCATCAATCAGAATTAAGTCGATACGCAATATATTGATAATTGATAAGTCGATAAGCAATTTATCAAGGTACCAGATCACAATCAGTTTTCCTGTTATATTCAATCAAGTTCATTTTTTTAAAGCAACTGCTACGCGTAAATACGGGTTGCGCTGGTAGCACCACACGTACTATAATAGTTATTTTTACAAAGTATACAACAGAAAACTCATGACAAAGTATATTTAAACTCTTATAAAAAAAGCTTTCACATTTTGATTTCTATGTTATTCTAGAACGGCTTTCGCGGCCACATCGCTGTTTACATTTCATTTGGCACATTGTTGGTGTGAAACAGCGTATAGCATAAAACACTGAAATACCAGGTTGGCTCAAGAACACTATCTTAAAAGTAGGACGCCTCGTGAAACATTCATGTCGTTAGAATATAGATAGATAGACAGTAGCCATCTCCTAAGGGGGATGTTTCCGGCACCCGTTTACGTTTTCTAAGGTTTCCTTTTTCACTTTTTTTCTTTGTTGCCTTCAATTTAAATCCATTAGTGGATATGTGGTTTCTCGCTCATAATTCTTCGAAGAAATTCTTGCGATTTGGTTTTAGACAAGCACGGGACGACACACACGAGGCAAACATCTTAGTCCTAAGATCATTGGTCAATCTCAGGTACGATTTAATCGTACTATGTCAGTTAAAAATGTTCATAAACAGCCATTTACCATCGGTTGGTTTGTATGGTCTTTTGCTACCTTTATACGATTAAAAATGATGAGTTAACGAAGCTGGTTCGTGATGCCAGCTTGCGGCAGCTTGCAGGCAGAAACACTGCGGGTATTTCCCGCAGCGTGCCCGGGACAGCGGGATCGATGTGCCCGCACTGCGGCTGATCCCGGGGATAAGGACACGAGGATACGACTCCCGAGCGGTTAGCGCCATTTCGCGATTTGGGTCACAAGTTCGCATATAGCAAATTAGATTTATTTTCATGTAAAAATACTGATAAGAATATGATATATCTTTTTACTTGGAAAAATGGAAGGACAATTTAGTAAATGCCGGCTAAAGCCGCCTATATAATTGTTGGGTTAGGTTAAGGAGGGATATGGTTGCCGACAATTCGTACACTCGAAAATCCAATGTCACGATTACCATCAGGTGGACTCGTGGTACACACAGCGTGGTGATGGTACCGCCTCGGCCGAACCGCATACAAGTGCCACCTAGCAAAATTTTATTAATATTTACCTTAATACCAGGCCACGTTTTCACCATAATAAACAAATTAGCTGTGAAATTATCCAATACTTAATATTCTTCAAACTGATGATGTAATGATGGAAATTTACAGAATTTATTTAATTTTCAAAGTGGCTTCTTGCATGGTTACGGTTGTTTACGTTTTTGAACTATTTTTGTCCACCTGACAATCCACCTGGTAAGTGGTCATTGCTGTACGTTTATGTTGAACCCTAAGTACGAATCGTTTTAAAATTTGACGAAATGCGTTTCTGTCTCTGAGAACTACGATGTTCGCCTCGTGAGTAATAATCTGGTAACTGTGCCTCTCCAAAACGAAACACAAGAATTGCTACACGGAGGACTATGAGGGTGATACCTCCCTGGTAGAACATGAGGTTAAAATATTATTTTACTATTGGCCACTGTTATGTTAATTTATTTAAACATGCACGTGTACAGATGACGAAGCCATGGAAAACTAGCCATTTCGCCTCGTGTAAAGATTTATAATCTCTGGTCAAACGATGATCTAGAAGCCTTACAAGATTTTTTATTTTCAACTTGCTTACGTTGTAAGACATTTTGTATTATGTTAGCATGTTTCGGTGACTCTTGACACCTCCTTCAGACAGCACACGACCAATTTGATCATGAAATGTCGGTCTGGGTCTCCCTCGGCATCCACATCCATCCACATTCGCATTGTAAATCTGTTTTGGTAACCTTTCATCCGTCATTCTTTCAACATGTCCGAACCACCGGAGCATTCCCTTTCTCATTTTTAC
>DWNR01001643.1:0-14593 GCA_018250455.1 Polygonus leo | reverse complement strand
TTTTTAATTATTGCAACATGTTCCAAGGCAGGAGTAGGACTTGTGTTTTCATTTATTGTCGTATGAAGGTATCCACCCTGTATGTACCTAAATATTTAACGATTCAAATACTTACTTGGAGCTTGGACATGGAAAGTGGTGTGAGAATTTGTCATTAAAGTCGCTGACGAATACATCTGCACTGTTTTGTTCCTTATACAAGGAGAATAGGCTAATGTCTATCTGACTGCTTTTATCTTGATCGCTTTTGGAAACATCTGCTGAGGAAGTACTCTGAAACATTCGACTTAACTTCGTAAGCAGACTGCTAAACTTCTAAGTAGCTTCAATGTTGCAAGCAATGGTGCTACAGTGGAGACGCCTCACTATCCCATTCCCATCCCATCATATCTATATATATGAACAGAGTGACACAACATAAGAGTGCAATTAAACCCAAATTATACATTTATTTGTTGTTTGATTTATCAACACATCGACAGTATTGCGAATTTAAGAATGAAAAATAAAATGCACTTAATTATTTTGGAATTCATTGTGTCACTTTATATTTTTAAATACTCTATATTACATAATTAACATATATGCACACATTAATATACTTTCTAATTGTGTTTTATACTTAAATCCTACGTTTTCTTGGCACATTTAACAGTTAGTAAAAGTCAATACAATAAATAAGTACGTACTGATGTTGCTATTCCAAATTTGTTAACTTTATGTCTTTCTTGAGAACTCTTATTGTCGACAAGTAAAGAACATTCGGAGTCCACGATAAAGCGATTGCGTTCTTGTTCATCTGGTAAAGCCTGAAAAATAATAGGTTTTTAACAAAGTGCTCCTAAATAGATGTTCTCTATAAATAAAGTTCAAAGTTCGTAGAGCTTGCTACGGACAGTTTGCTACGGTACGACATAGACAGACAGCGTATACGAGGCTTAAAATGCTTTTCATAGTTTTATCTATTATACATAAAATACTAGCTGACCCAGCAAACGTTGTTTTGCCATAAAACATTAAAAAAAAAATGGGGATTGGTGGTAGACAGGTGAAAATTTAGGGTTGTATGATTTTTTTAATGCCACATCATGAAAAAGTAAAAATAAAAAAAAATATGTTCAAAAAAGAGAAAAATGTTTTTTTTTGTGGTGGATCAACTTTATCACTTAGGGGTATGAAAATATATGTTGATCGATTCTCAGACCTACCCGATCCGCACAAAAATTTCGTAAGATTCGATCAAGCCGTTTCGAAGGAGTATGGTAACTAATATTGTGACACGAGAATTTAATATATAAGATTAAAATAAAATAAAGTTACGTGGATGATTTCATTCAGGATTCCATTGATTATTATCCGTCCAGACAGTAGTACTTGTAAAGTGGACATTTCGTAAGCAGCGTCCATTGAATGCCTTCGTTCGTACAATGCATTCCGTGCCCTGAGGAAATAAAATAGGTAAATAGGTATTTAAAGTATTTTTTTTCTTTTTTCATAGATTACTTGATTTAGTTCAGAGCTGTAGGATAATATACGAGTATAAAATATGCAGTTCGACCAGGTACACACAAGATTTATATTTCTTCTTCTTCGTACTTAAATCCGTTGTTTGAACTCGTTAGGTGTAGAAGTAATGAAGTTCTGCTTCAGTGGGTGGGTTACCTCATAGAAGGAATACCCTGTCTATATTTCAATTATGCATGACATTAGGTTATTTATTTTTACATATAGATAAACTTACGTTTTCCGTTCCTCTTGTCGTTTAGATAACTCGCATTTGTCTGAACACGTAGCCAGAATTAAATACGGTCGAAGGCCACGAAGTTTCAGCATGAGAGCACTAATTAAATCCATAGTAGCTACCCTCACTCTGCCGTTCCGCACATACGCCTCCTTCCTACCTATGAATATGATGAAATTACACTATACTCGTCAGAATTAAGTTAAGGTAGTTGATGATAAGAATTACGAATTCGTTTTGAATATTATTTTATCATGTACAAAACAGTTTTCTTCTTATTATGTATTTTCTTCTTAAATATTTAAACATATTTTAAAATTACGTTTTATGTGACGGATGCACCTGATCTTAAGTGAATTTGTCTTGACTCGAATGTAAAGTAAAAGTAATGTCTATAAGCGCATCAAAGCTAATGGAATATCTAAAAATAGCAGTACTTCACTTAGCATGGAAGTAACACGACCGCACTCGAATAATCAGATGTTCTACCTTTATCAAAACAGTTAAGGATACAAAAAATATCACTACAAATAGACTTTTTCAGTACAGTAAGTCGTTACTAAGTCCATATGATTCTCCATCCATTTCGCCATAAGTTAAAAATTCTCCTCGCAGCATCATATCGTCGAATTTACTTCGAGTGACTTCTATGTAGTGGTTGGGAAAATGTGTACGAGCAGTAGTATGTTGAATGGCCAGCTCCACATTAGAACTGCATTCAGAAGCGAGTCTTCGCGCTAATGTACCTAAAAACAGCAGATGAAAATAGTGAGTTAGCAGATTTTTTAAGCTTTACTTTTTGACGTTCGTCATCATCATTCTCATAGAGAACTGCTGCGTGGGATGATTTAATTTTATATTAATGTAATACAAATTCTTAAATGGGCAGCAATACATGTTGTCCGAAATAAGTAAAAACTGTATCGCGCTATTTACAGCAGACATCCCGCAATGACACGAACAAGCATTTATTCATTAAGCAATACAAATATCCATTGTAATCACTGGTCGGCGAGTTGCCAAAAGTACCAGCGATGGACCCTTATGGCTCCAAACAAATGGCGCTCTCGTAGCAATATCTGTTGGTGCACGAGTATCATGTAATTTCACACGCTGTTGGCTGCGATACTTGAGCAAGAGAGAAATTTTTAACTTAATCGTAATTCTGAAAATATTTGCTGAAAGTTGAATTTGCAGCCGACTCTTGCTTATAAACCAAACCACACGATGCGGCTTGCTCAACGTAGCGCAAGCAATGTTAGACATACTACAAAACGACTACTTGTAGCTGTAAACTGTTCACATACCTTTACCGACAGCTTCGTAGCCGACTAGCACTATGATAGGTATTTCCCTGGTATCCGCAGGCAATGTGTATGGCGACACGTGTGCTCTAGACAACTGCTCTATGTAAAGCAGACGCAGCAGACGACGTGTAGCGAATGTCATTATATCCGGTGACATATTCATTTTTGAGCTGCGCTGGATTTTTTTATAAGATGATTAAACATTTTTTGCTTTTCTTGATCTTGGAAAGAAGAAATTTTGAATACGACAAAGTTATCGGATACCTAATTTATGAAGCGTTCTGTATGACATCATATAATAATATCCTAAATTTATTTGTACACATAAAGGGAAATATAAATAAAATGTAATTTATTGTAACAAACTTTACACATTTATTGTAAACAAGTTATTTCCGATTCAGAAAATGGAGTCATGTATTTGAACAGAGCTACCTTAAGGCAGGAAATTACAGATTGCGAAAATTGCTGCGCGTCCGTTCGCTAACAAATGGTCTACCTGTTTGTTTCTGCAGTGATCGAAAGCCTGTCAACATCAAATCTGCTCCGGATGTTAAATGTCCGGGCGGTAAACGTACATTTTCGTTACATGACACTTATCTATGGATCTGTTATATGTTATATCAATATTAAGAATTTAGGGCTTTTAACAATTTTCATTAATTTAAAGTCCTATATCGTACACATCTAAGATTACCTTAATAGTTAATAGTTTAAGACGGGTAAAGATCATTGCAGGTTTAAAGAATAATCGGTTAAGTGCGAGTCGAATTCATACATGAAGCATTCCGTACCAAATATTTTCTTTTAAAGTATTTTAATAGATATACCTTTTAACATAATATTTACTTTTATTTATTATATTACTTTTATTTGGTATGGAAAGCTAAAAAGTTTGAAATTAGAAAAATGATTTCCAGTACTGTTGATTAGATTTACAAACAGACTATCGAAGACGAAGTATGATTAAATAAACAGAAATTGTACCTGCTCTACAGGGTCGAGCATTTGAGCGTCGAGATTCAGGAGACGAGGGAAGGTGTTGATGACGACATCCTTGTACCCTGGCACGGAGCACACCGGGTTGGAGCGGAAGTCCAGAACGAGCAGACGACGCAGTTGGCGCATGTATACCACAAGCTCCAATAGCATGCTCAGTCGGTTATTCCGGGCGTGTACTTCTTGTAACCTGCCAACATGTGAAATATGCTAAAGGCCTATTTACTCCACTTGCTAATGAACATGCCTATAACTTACTTGTCTGATTTTATACATATGATCAGGTAAGTTGCAAATAGTGAAACAAGCCGTACATATAAAAAAGTAATTGTTAATAAGTATCAAGGATATTTTTATTTTGTTTTTTCTTTTTATTTTCAGAGGTGTAAGTAAATAGCTTCCTGTTTATAATATCTATAATGTATGATAACATACCAATGAACGTATGATAATATATCAATTGTATTTACCATTTTTTACTGAGATATGATTTATTGACGGAACATTTTACGAAATAAGCAGTATCCAGTTCCTAATCTAACTCTTGTGAATAATTTATCTTAATCTTTAGAAAGAGAAAAAAAACACATATAGTTGAACATAGAACCTCCTCCTTTTTTGAAGCTGTTTAAAATTTTATGAGAACCACTACAATACTCACGTTGTACAACCGGAAAATATTTTCATCGAAGTCAAATTATTTTCATTCAAATTGAGGTATTCCAGGTGAAGAAGGGTCCACAGTCCCGCGTCGACGCCAAATTCGAAGCTCGAAATGTTGTTGTACGAAACATCCAACCACAAGAGCCTGAGATGACTGAGATTCTCCAGTCGCTCTATGTGATTAAACGATAGATCGAGGCGACGTAAATATCTATAATAAATTAATAAATTTATAATTTTAATTTTAAAGAATTCTATTTGAACATAGGACATCCCTTACCACTCATGGCTTCCGATATGTTTGACATTATGCACAATTAAATCCACATGAGGACTAACATAAGAAACATGTCATGTCTCACGAAATCGCTTTCACTCTAGTAAATATACGGCTTTCCTTGTCCTTAAACCTAACAGCAGCAAAGATTTCTTCTGGTGGTAGAACTTACGTAGTTCGACCGGGGAAGTACCACCGCCACCCTCATTATCCTCCAAAAAAGCAATTTATTGTGTTTCGGTTTGTAGAGGCGTGCTGCCGGCTATACTTAAACACGAGGCGAACATCTTAGTCCACAAGCGTAACAACGCATTTTTTAGGTACGCAGTAATCGTACGCAGGGACGATTACTAATGTCCAAGGGCGGCAGTGACTACTTACCATCAGGTGGACTGCATGCTCGTTTGCTACCTTAAAACCATAAAAAAAGACAACTTAATACTGTTCGTATAAGGCGTATAGTGGTGTTACCATCCAAGGCGAATCACGCAAGGTTCTACCAATTGGAATTTTAAGTTTACTTCATTCTTATAGAAAAACCTCACCTTAAAGTTTTTAGACCACTTATATACTTGATATTGTTGTGAGACAAATCTAGCACGGTTATAGACCAGAATGCACTCAAATCCCGTATTGCCATGACAGAGTTGTACTTGTAATCCACTTCAGTTAAGAACCATTGGGCTAAAAAGAAGTTGCGACATTCAGTACCAGTATTTCCTTTGTCTATACCAATCCTGTTATATGCTTCAGCTTACGAGTATCGTATTCCAAGACACTTTTCAGTCTGTTGAAAGATACGGAGAGAAACTGCAAGTACAAAAGCTGCGATAACACATGCAGCTCAGTTAGCAGATTAGACGATAGATCCAGATACACGAGGTACTTATAATGTTCTAAAACTTTCACGTTGGTGAGCATCTGCAATATGAAATATATATTTCAGAGACTACACTATCTGTATAATATTCTACGTGATTAAAACCTCGTTATTATCATAATTTTATATTTATGTTAACGGACCTGTGTGTACCTTAGTTTGAAGTGTGATATATGTGTAGGTACACTTTATATTTTGAGACACAAATTGTTACGATTTTATTAAAATATTTTTATAATCGTATTAAGAAAAAATCTATCACTAATTGACTTCAGCAAAACAGGTTAGAAGCGTACCTTTTATAATGTACACGAACAATAACAAAGAATTTTGAAAAAATATTCTATGTAAATTGTATACTTATCCGGATTTACGATTTTACGACTAATCAACGTACATGTTACAAAATCTATTTCGTGCTGCACTCAAACAAGTCGTAAAGTGAAAATTGAGCGAGAATAAGTTTTACAACCTTCGAGGACAAATCCAATTTAATAAAGACAAAGTCTCCCAAGATTGGGGTTCGTTTCAAATAGCTGAGACAGGCGGTAACTGTGTCTCGGGTTAGAACTCCTTCGGTGATCGGTGGTACGTCATTGATATTCCTTATGGTCACGACAGGCGAATAAATGTCTGCGTACAGTTGTGGGAAGTTGTAAAAGGACCCCCATAGTTGATCTTCGTTCATTAAAGGTGTCACGTGTATGGGGAACTGAAAAATAAGAATTATGGACATTTTGTAACCTAAGTAATATTATGCTTTGTATCTTTCCTTCATATAAATGTAGAAATGAAACAGGTATAAGATGTAGTTGGGTTGGTTAAAATTTAAGGATTCGTGAAAAAATCTTTTTCAAATTCTGAAAACATTTCTGTTTATTGGTATTTTTAGGATAGACAAGCGCATCCCTCTCTAAGAGCTTGAAAATTTTAAGAGATATAATAACAAAAATCTTCAATCTTTGCAGTATGATAAATCGCGTGTGTGTAAATGGAACAAGATTCACGTAGCCGGACCCTATGTTAAATTGGCGAGGACACCGCCCTGCGTTACTTTTGGACTTTGAGCGTACATAATCTTAAAATATGTCCAGCGCCCTTTTCACGCACCTGCTCCGAATATTATACCGGGACGCTTGTTGACGAAAATATTTCATATTGGAGTTTCTCCTCATGAATATTTCATGTTCCTATACTTAGCCGAACTTTGGAAAAATTAATGAAATTACTCTTTATACAAAACAAGTTATTTTAATCGAAACTTGCTGGAAAATTAGTGGTTAAGTAATTTATAACAATCCTGTATTATGTGGAAGTTAGTTAAAGCGTCCAAAAATATTAGGCTTTACTTTGTGATACCTCAGTATTAGCGTAAGATCAGTTAAGAGCGTAGTCATTTGTTAAAATATCTATCTATCTATCTATACATATAATAAAGCTAAACAGGGTCGAAAGTCTGTACATGGAAGATATTCGAAAAATAGTTGGCTGGGGATACTTAGAATCGATAACAGAACACGTCTCAACAGTTTTTAGATTTTTTGTTTGTTTGTCTGTTTATCTGTGTGGCTGTTTATTTGATCGCGCATCTCGTAATAACGGCTAAACGGATTTTGATGCAAACTTGACTAGTCTGTCGGGATCACCCCCGGCCAGATTTTAGGCCATTAATATTCATCTCTAAAAGGAGGGGTAGCGGGCGGAGCCGCAGGCACAGCTAGTAAAAAATAAGCAGTCAGAGAGTAAATATATTTATATTTACCTCTTCATCAGGCATACAATCATCTTGATATTTTTTATGAATTTGACACAGATCAAATCCTTGATTATTGACGATTGAATATTTCTTTGCCGTTATACTGCGGTGTCTTTGATCTGAAAATACAACAGGTATTTTAAATGGGACGAGATGAAGTTTAAAAGTTAAGTAAACAAACTATATATAATATTAAGGTAAGGGAAGGTTCCCTTAAACACCATTTACAGGAATACGGTCAGTTTTGAGAGAGGAACATTAATTATTTATTTTATGTGCGGATTGTTATAAGATATGATGGCTTCTATAATATCTATGGATAGAAAATGCGGGGCTACATTATCGTTCTATATTAAACGGAATAAAAATGTACAATAATCTATGTAAGATATAATTAATATTTGCCCAAATGCGATTGGTTAAGCACTCTCGATAGCTGGATTATCGAGGACGTCATAACCAAAAATAGAACAGCAAAATTTGCTAATTTGTGATCACTGGATATAAACTGGATAAAGATTTTTTTAAATTTTTGAAAAATGTGAATATCTGAAAGACTACTTGGCCGATTTTTTCAAATATTTTTTCATGATAGGCATAAAGGACACGCTGTATAACCGTTATACATAATAATTACAACCAAGTATTGTTGTCTTTCACAATGTTTTTTATACAATGTGAAAGATTACACTGTACACTTCACACACTTTTTTAGCAATCTCTAAATTGTGTAGTGTAGGTATAAAGGTACAATTTTAACACTATAAGAATCTTAAGGGTCTTTGGAGATTATAAAGGTCACACGGCTATGCTCAGGTATGTATTTTCGTGTATAAATAATATACGCCTCGGACGCGATACGGGCAGTTTTAGATCATGATTATGGACCTCGAATAGATTCAAAACTAGTCGGGCAAACCTGAAAATACATACGTAAGTATAGCCGTGTGACCTTTGTGTGTACAATGTTTTCATTCACCGAAAAGCATCATATTTTTTTTTTAACAAGCGCTTTATTTTGAAACATCAAACACCTTGCCATGGACTCTCAACGTGGTTGGATTCCTTACCAGTAGGATATCACTGCATTTATACGAGAATACAGAGAATTTAAGAGAATAACTGTAAATATACCTACGTGGTAGATTACTGAAACGAACGAAATATCTTGCTACTAATATAAAATGATCGTAAAAGTTTTTATACACAAGAAAGTTATAAAAGAACAGATGAGCTAAGCCATCAGGAAAATTAAATGAAATAGGATTTAGATCACGCAGTGTCATGTCAGTTGAATTAATTGAATTCCATAATCGTTTCGGATGAGCCAGATCGTAAATTCAATATACTGAGGCCATATAAATATGAATATAACAAATTATGTGGTGTATTGATAGTATTTAGTATAGTATAGTATTTAGATTTCTGTGAATTTGAATTATTATAATGCATGTTGTCATCCAATATTTCATATGGGTATTGGGTTATTTAAGCCGATATGTATGACGTACAAAAAGTCGTGGTCAATTGGTTATAATACCTAACTTATATGGAGGTACCTTAGTTCAAGTATCAGGCACGAATATTTGAAAAAAATCAGCGAATCAGATATTAACTTGTGGGAAATATAAGGTAGTTAACTTTCAAAAGATTAAAAAAACAAGGTGTTAAATCGACGAATGGATCGACGAATGTTAAATCACACTTGAAATGGGATAGTGGAATGCCCTAAATCCTTCTTATCTCTGAGAGCAGAAGTTGGACAACAATATGTTGTGACGATTATTTGTTATGGAAATTATTTTCTAACCTGAATAATCGAAATTTGCAAAATTTATTTTAGACAAATCTACGCCCATTGTAAGTAAGCTAGTGATGGGTAGGCCTCGTATTGTGCTACAGGACAACTTCGCACATTTCTCAATATTCCATGTACTACGTTTAATCGTCACTTTATCGTCACTTTTCTCTTCAAATCCAAATTTTTTTTCCTCGCTTCTATGCGCCATTTTAGCAAGTTGTAATAATATAAAATTGTTACATTTTTGACGCTCATACGTAATAAATTGACATTTTATGACAGTGGCTATATTATGTTTTAATCGTGTCTTAAATTATAATTTTGATTATACAAAAAGGATTTACATAAACGTTTTAATTGATTTATTTTTAATTAGTTTTACGGCCTTTAAACATGCCTTATATTAGCTTGACTTGCATGTATGTATGTACGAATA
Source organism: Polygonus leo (assembly GCA_018250455.1). Classification (NCBI taxonomy): domain Eukaryota; kingdom Metazoa; phylum Arthropoda; class Insecta; order Lepidoptera; family Hesperiidae; genus Polygonus; species Polygonus leo. The sequence goes on along the minus strand of DWNR01001643.1, from coordinate 4,733 downwards.
TGATGGAATCTAGAAAATTAAAAGACTTGCCAATGGCCGAATGAGCCGAAATATGTCACACAAGCTAGTATCTTTTGACAATACTTGATTAGCTTCGTAACGGCAGCGGATATATTTTTATCCATTCCCATGATAAGGGTATTAAATTAAGGTTTTGTGAGATGAATGCGAATCTTAATATGACGTTACTTTAAATTCAAGATGGCGGATTAAAACAAAATAAAGTATCGTTAAAAAAACACATTTTCGTGAAAACATGAACTAAAAATAAAAGATAAAGTAATGACAGAAGAATTAAAGATAACTTTTCTGTTATTTACATTATTTTATTTTTAATATGGTTAAAAAAAATATAGTATACCGAATAAAAGAAAATTCCCTCTCTCTTTTTTTTCAATCTATATATTTAACATTATATTTATATTTTTAGTTGATTCGCTATGAAAGCGTGTTTCTTAGTTGTTTAACTATAATTTATTCAAGCCTAATCTTATTACTTAATTTTATTATTGGTTTAATTGATGTTAAAAATACACTACATAAACATTTAGAATTTAAATATACAACTGTATGAGTAAATTATATTGTAAAATCTAACGCGAGCAGAAAATGGCATAGTTTTAAATTAAATATGAACCAACTGACTGTTAGAGAGTACTTCACGGATGAGTACGCATGGCTCTGCTATTATTTAAATTTTAAAATGGACTCTACCTTTCTGTTTTTGTGAGTACTTTTAATGCAGGATAACAGAAGAGGGTTACCAATTTTTTGAAATATAGTCATTGAAATATAAATTATATTTTATTTACAATTTTGTATTTTTATGAAATATTATAAGCATAAATATTAGAAAACAATTTGTATAAATTTGCTCCTTGGATATGTTACATTGGATTACTGCTTACTAAATATTTATATTACACAAAAAATAACGAACTAAATGAAATTAATTTGAAAGATTTTTTTTTGAAATTTAAGAATAACTGTTTTCCAACTTTAAAAATATATGTGATTATAATAATTATATTTTCATGGAAGGCAATAACTACCTATCATTAGGTGCAATGCATCCTAGTCAGTTCCGAAAATGACATTTTTATGGCAATTCTATTCTATATATAATATTCTAAATTCACTATTTAAATGTTCTCATTTTGCCTTAAGGCTACTTGCGAAAATCATTATCAGAAATTAAGTAATAATGAGATAAATCAAAAATGTCGTAAATAAAAATATACGAACATGTGGCCAGTTTCCAAAATCAGTAAGCTATTATCGGACAAGGTGTAAGAAATGATTGCGACTACAGGCTACACGGCGGGTGACATGGTGACAAGGGACTGCCGTTATCAATCACTGCCACCAGTACACCGATTGATACTCGTGAGATGAAACTAAATTTATATGTATGCTGATGGATACTGAAAAACATTTATTGTTCAAATGTACATCGTGTTTAACAGGACTCTTATACGGAGGACACATAAGATGTGTACATACAGCACGCATAAGATGTAACATGATCTTACCTGAAATACAAACTAAATAAAAATGTTTTGTATTTCCGAAGTAACATAAATATGTGTATAGATTGAAGGTAGCAAACGAGCATAAAGTTCACGTCACAATGAATGGTCACTGCCGCCCAGGCATATTTCTAATTAACTCTAAGTATGATTGAATCCTAGCTGAAGTTGATCACAGATGCGTTACTACCGCTGCCGCTGAGGACAAAGATGTTCGCTTCATGTATAACCGGCAACTACGCTTCTCCAAACCGAAACACAATAAATTGCTCCACGGAAAATTATGAGGGTGTCAGTGGTACCTCCTCGGTTCAACTACACCTGGAAAGTAACATATTCGGTCCAAATCCATAAAACTGACTTCGAATATTTTCATGATCTATTTTGAAATTTGGTAAAGAATATCTCGGAAAATTTAAACTTAGGTATTTTTATATATTGAGATTGTCGAGTCGCGCCATTCATTTCTGTGAGCACTACATACACTTCTTTCTGAATGCAAATATGAATGCTTTGACAGAATAATTGCAAATCCGGGCTCGGACAAAAGATTTGTCCTAAAACCAATTCCTTCCTATGTTTCCTATACATTTTAGTTACCTTCTTTTTCACGGAAAATGATTTGGAATCTGTACTCAGAATGATAGGAAGGAAGCTAAGTTAGGAAAAAATGGTAATAGGTAGATGTCTTCATGATTTTCAAGATAGGTGGGTTAGAACATAGCGCGAAGACTTACTTATTTCTTGAAATATTTATTTTTCACTTACTCGTAAAAGTAAGTGAAAAATAAATATTTCTTGTTGCTAGAAAAGTGTCATAAATTCAAAACAAATTTGAACGGTGTCAAGAGACGGTTTCTACGCGTTTGAAACCGAAAGGTGTCGAGATGCAGCGAGCGACTACGATGCTGAGAACAAAACGTTTTCAATGTTAAACCGACTTCAAAATGTTTTCAATTCTCCACTGATCGGTTTATCTATTTACCTATAACGGCAATTGTAGCTGTGTGTTTTGATAGAAAATAATAGTAGTAGAAACACTCTATTTATATCACTTTTCGGAATAAGTAGTCAAAGCTTCATTGTTTCATGGATTTAGGAACTAACGCTCGAATTCTCTTCTGTAGTGGTCATATGGTTCTTAATTAACAGTTCAGAAACTCATTGTAAAGAATGACACTACAAATAAACATGCCACATTTCGTAGTATGTAGACTACATAGTCTTGCTCAATTTTTTTAATCTACTTGCGTCACATGTTTATTAACTTACTAATGATTAATTTACTTTCACACTTCATACAATTGTAACGTTATAAACTTTACCGCTTTGTTTTACAAGGGCGCAGTTTGCTTTTTAAATCGGGATGTTGAATTTTTTGCTTGTACCCCGTAGGTAATTTCGAAATTCGTAAACATTGCGAGCTCGAGGCAGTTTGGAGTCCCTGTTTATGCGGAGGTCCATGTTAAAGGGTCACTTAATTACGTTGGGTTGCAATTAAATCTTGGTAGTGTTCTGAGGGCGCTCATTTACAGTTATCCGTGTATGGTCGACTGAGTCCATAAATGAGGTTAACACGTATCCTGACTGTTATTATCTTCCTGTAATCGTTACATGTAATGCACTGTATACAACTATATCGCATTTCTATACCAAGTTTAGAAATGTTAGAATATTTAGAGGAAAGATTAAAAAAATATACATCCTACTTGTTTATTATATCATATAAGAAACTACTATTGACATTTTCAAGTATGATGACAGCAAAGATATATGTTCATATATCCGACGTGATGCAATTCTTGTGTTTTGAATTTATGATTTTGGAGAGGAGGAGGCATATCGATGCCGGCAATACGCAAATAGGCAGGTATCATTCAATCAACCTCAGGGTTGATTTATTTGGCTCGTTTGTTACATCTACAGGATAAACCTAGTGCTGAAAACGTGACTCTTCGTGGTTTGAAGCTAAAGTCTACATGCAAAATACGGATAAAAAGACTACATCGATTAACCCTCGAGTTACGAACAAAAAAAATGCAAATCATGTGTCAAAGAACAATTCTTATACGAATAATCTTTTGATCGTTCTGATAAAGTCCCAACCTTACAAACCTATTGAACAATAATTTATCAAAAAATTTGGAGCACAAAATATCCTATTGTTATATATTATTTGTGCTTAGTATACAAAGAATTATGATAAATTATGTTTAAGCAAGATACATTTGTTGTGTAAAAATAATTTTGAAGGCACTATTACAAGGGGGTTCATTGTATATGTATAATAAAAGATATGTACATATTTATAAATAAAATAATTTGTATTAATCTAAATATTTACCTCTACTACTGAATTTATCGAACAAACAAATTAAATTATTTCATGTGAAAATTTTCAATTTTTAAAATGAGAATATCGTCATAGCAAATAGCGTTAATTTGTTTAAAACTGAACTTATTAGTAATAGTAGCCAGGTGACAGAACTCATGTAATTCGACCGGTGAGATACCACCGCCACCCTATAATCCTCCATGTAGCAATTAATTGTGTTCCGGATAGGAGAGACGTGGATGCCGGTTATACTTAAACGCGAGGCGATCATCTTAGTTCTCAAGGGAAGCAACGCATTTGTGGTCAACCTCAAGGTATCATCAGGTGGGTTGCATGCTCGTTTGCTTCCTTTACTGATCACGTACAAATGGAAAATTGTAGATCTAAATATAAATACCTAAGTTTGAATTTTCCGATATATTCTTTTATTTTGTTAGGTAAATTTTAATTAAGAAATGTATTTTATGATTGTTCCTGTTGTGTGTTGTGGACTAAGTCCTCACGAGGAATACCTACTGTTCTGCACATCTGGGTAATCAACTCTATTAAAATAAAACATCTTAAACTGAGTTCAGTCAAGAACAAAATTAAATGTTGCTCAAGTTCCAGAATTACGATTTCAATTATAAAATTATACCGCCGCAGAAACTTTAAACAGTATCTCAGTGAAAAGGCTTCTTTTTCTTAAGAAAATTAAAATCCGCTTCTCAGCAAGGCTCTCTAAACTCTCGTGCTTGTTTGATAACTTTGCATTTCTCCTCCTGAAAATTATATTACCTGAGAACATTGCCATTAATCCTCGGTTACCGGGATGAAATGTTTATGAAAAAGAATCGTATCTTAAACCTTATTTCCGTAGACATTTAAAA
>DWNR01001642.1:0-14598 GCA_018250455.1 Polygonus leo | reverse complement strand
TTATACGTAAAATATTTAAAAAATATCTTAATATTGCTTTTATAAAGACTTTCCACATCGCTTTTTCTTAAGTTACTGAAATCGGACAATTTTAGCCTATAATGTATACGAGTAGATTACAAAAATGCTCAGTTTTTCCTTTTTTTTATTTACATATGTATTGTTTTTGTTCTGTATACTCGTTTCTTCGTTCTCATATCTTAATCCACCAAATTTAATTTATTAATGTTACTGCACCGCATGCACTTTCTGCTTATTAATGCGGATTGCGGATTTGCATTATGCTGAGTGCTTGCCGCGACATATTTTATACGTAAAATATTTAAAAAATATCTTAATATTGCTTGGATAAGGAATTTCCACGTCGCTTTTTCTCAAGTATGTTTAAAGTACTGAAATCGGACTATTTTAGTATTTAGGTATAGATTATAATAATGCTTTTGTTTTTCTTTTCTTTAATTATGTACTGTTTTAGTTGTGTGTACTTTTTTCTCATTTTTTACATCTAAACCTAGCGATAAGGTAAATGGGCCATCTGATGGCAAGTAGTCACCGTGATCTATGTACATTTGCAACACCAAAGGTTTCGCTATTGACTTGCCGGATTTGGAGGAGAACACTTAATTTTCTGGCAATGTCTTTCGAATGAAAGCAACGATCAATATTTAAAAGATAAATTAATTTTTATATAGAGGTAAAAAATATTTCATTAGGTAGGTTAGAATTTTAAAATCATCAGGATGGTTTTTTGAAAACAGTACCCAGCTCTTGCATTGAAACAATGTGTGAAGTATGGAACAAACCTAGTGCTATGAAAAACTCTTTTGATAGGAAAAACCGAGTCCGGCAGTTAGATAAAATTACAATTACATCACAATACTACCACGAAAACCATGCTACACAGATTTACATGGGTATGTTTATTTAATTTATTAATGGTACCGCACCGCATGCACTTTCTGCTTATTAATGCGGATTGCGGGATTGCATTATGCTGAGTGCTTGTGCCGGCATTTTATATGTAAAATATTAAAAATAAATATTACAGTGCAAGATTTCTAACTATTCCTATATTTCACCCTGTTCAAAATGTACCAAACGTGTTCTTGTATTTCTGTTTTATTTCTCTGTTAATCTGCGCACAGTAAAAGTTTTTATCTCGGTCATGTTCACATATATCTTAGGTTCTAGCTTTAAATATGTATATATGCTATGTGTATATGAATGAATATTAATGTATATGAATGAATATTTCACATTTACTTTTTTATCGTACAAAGGTAGCAAACGAGCATGCAGTCCACCTGATGGGAAGCGGTCACCCAGGTACTGCATTTGTGAGCTGCAAGTACGATTGATCCATACCTGAAATTGACCACAGATGTGTTGCTGCTGAGGACTAAGATATTCGCCAGAAATATAGATGTAAAGTCTGAATATATTTTCGTACGTATTTCGTAACAGTTATCATGTATATATGTACCCATATATCTGGTCGAATTGTTTATCACGCGTGCGCCACATACAAGATAACAAATATATAATAACAAAATTAATAACATAAATTCATTTTAATACAATATTCATACATTAATGATGTTGCCTTAAAATGCCAAAAGATATCAAAATCAAAAGTCCGAAATAAACGAATATTGGACATTTACCAAATATAGATAGGCAGATGATGGAAATGAACTGAACTTATTGGGTCATAAATATTCATGCTTCCGATATTATGTTGCTACTCGCAGTATTTTATAAAATATCAGCATCATCTAACCATAGAACGGCAAACACTGGACAATAGAAGGGTGATTGGCATTTGGAGTGGGTTATTAAACACTTTTTTCGTTTTTCATATCTTTTACAGAGAGGTCGGTGAACTCATTAATTGTTTATACCGGGGTTTATGTGTTATGTAAGGTGTATCAATTACACCAAAATCTAACTTCCATTTCAGTGCAGCGAAAAATCATTCATTTGTAAATAAATATTTATAACACGGATTTATCATGATTCATGATATCATTATCATGACCTATAGATATGATGATCCTTAATATTTATGTTATTAGAGAAGTATTTTACTAGATATATTTTTCGACCCTCACCATATCTAAAAACAATTTTCACCACCAGCAATGTATTCAATTTTATTTAATATCTGACATTGCACATTATTTATTTTGTTTTATTGGATACTCGATATAGCAGGCATAAAGGAAAATAATATTGTAATCATTGTTTTGTATTGCGTGTTTTCGTATACATACTATCATTTATGTTTACCATTTACCTCCTCTCCACGCAAAAGATCATTGAATTTTCATAAATACGTAATAGCAGAAAAAAATTTCAACAGCGTACAAGTAAATTTTTCACACAAACTTTTTTTCGTTTTCCCCTACTTCATAATTTACGCACCTCACTTATTACGCTAACTCGAGCTACATTACTATACACTCTATTAAATTACGAACAAGAAGCCCTCCGATGGTGAATTTTCCGCTAAACATTTTATGATCGTTCAGCGTTTACGCTTTCTTTCAAGTTCATAACTAATGCACATAAATTACGGGCTCCAAGGGTACTTAGTGGTATACGAAACCGCGTACTGTAGCGCATGTGTAGCGGTTATTAGAAGAGTGAGAATTGCAATAAGGGCTCCCTCGAGGCACGAGGCACGTAAGTAATAATGTGATGAGGCTCTCATCCTCAAGTTTCCAGCGCTATTTTTGCTTACAGATAATATAATCAACCTGCTTACATTTATGAGTTACATAAGCGCGCTATACCTCGAAGAGCTCTTCCGCCTTAAATAAAGTTGTATGTATAAAGCAATGTTTTCATAATCAAAGTATTGGCGTTAATACTAGTTGGTGTAGTGTACTTTCAAAGTACTCTTACTGATTAAAAGTTAGTTCCAGTTCCAGTTCCAGTTTTATATTTGTACATGTAAGTGAATAAGTTTGCATGTTTAAAATTGGCCAAGTGTTAGTCGAACTGCACTCCACGGGTTCCGTACCAACGTATTATTATATAACACTATTACTTATACTACTTATTTTATTTCTTTAACAGATGGCGTTGTACCCAGGCTATAATCACCCTCTCTCTCATAATACTTTATATGAAAGTGTACTTATAACATAATAACTTAGTTTTTTTTTTTAATTGAATGTTTATTGTTGCGGCGGCCGCAGTAGTAGAGATTGTATAAGAACACATAAGTATACGTTACGTTGCAGCCCCATGATATATGTAGTTCCGTTGGCATTCTTATATGGTTACGGAACTCTAATAAGTTTGGTAGTTTAAAAAGCTATCGATGTAGATACGGCACGGCAAAAAGTTACGCGAACGCACTTAAGTACGTATGTAGTACCGTGTGTAGATTAATTTTCTACAAGGCGGTACATAACGATAGAATAAATATAAGTACACGTACGAATAAGTACACGTAAGTATAGTTCACTTCGGTTGCAAGTCCGATTCTTGCTTGGACGACGTTTTTAATGTGTTCGGCTGTTAGTTATTGCATTATTCCTTCAACATATAGCGTTGCACCAGTGTTGGAATCAGTCACAGCCCTTTCATATACGGATAGACGGATAGTAAAATATTAGTAAATGAGACCCGCTGGCACCGTTTAAGCAGGGAACCCTAACAAGTTAGCAAGTTTTAAAAACCATGGGGTAGTTCCGTACTCCGATTTTCAGTAATTTATAAAGCCCGGAATTCGCTGCTGGATTGTTATTAATTAGCATCGATGGAGCCGACGCTAAGAGCTTCCGATGTAGATACGGCACAGCAAAAACTTATGCGAACGCACTTAAGTACGTCTGTAGTACCGTGTATAGAATAATTTTCTACACGGCGTTATAGACGATAAAATAAATATTCTACATAGCGGTAAAATGCTATAGTGTAAAATACACGGTGGTGTAGTAAGAACATTTAGGCACGGAACCCTAATAAGTTAGCGAGTTTAAAAAAGCGTAGCGTAGTTTCGTACTCCGGTTTTCAGCTGAGCAGTAATTTATAAAGCCCGGAATTCGCTGCTGGAGTGTTATTAATTAGCATCGATGGAGCCGGCGGTAAGAGCTTTCGATGTAGATACGGCACGGTAAAAAGTTACGAACGAAACAAAATTCAAAATGTACTTTCTAGTACATAACGGTTTTGTTTCAAATGGATTTTACATATTCGAATATGAGGGTTTGGGTTTTTATCACTTTGTTGGTTTATGTGTTAGAATTAAGTGATGTAACTGGTATGTTGGTACAATATTTATATGGGAAGATATAATTGTTTTGTGTTGATTAAAGCTTATTTTGTAAAAACATCACAATTAATAACAATTCAATATAAACCCTTAAAACTTTCAGCTTACATATAAGAACTCTGTAAGTATTTATACCTAAAGCCACCAGCATAGGGTGGTATTAAATATATGTACTCATCTAGTATTTGGTGACCAGAGTGCCACAAATTACTACACTCATACTTTGATAAACACATTACCCTCTATTGCGGACACCCAATTGTATAACATGTAAATGATACGATATTGAATAATCTAATGTCTAAGAAAATATTATTTTTTGCGAAATTTCAGCAGTGTTTCAAATAAAATAATTCAAATGTGATAAATTGCACTCAGCTCTTAATCTGCCCTTTAGTTAAATAGGAAATTGCTTTTCAATCTGCAAAATGTTTTATGGAGAATCGAACTTGGTCATAATTAACTTTCCGTGTCGTTTCAAACGCCTGTACCACAGAACCATGAACTCTACATTATGTTATACAATCCGCCAAACCTTCGCTTAACTTGAAGGCAAACCACACGCGGAATCTCTAGTAATCTAGATATCTAGGAAGGGCCTCCAAAGGTCATATGACTTATATGACCTTTGGATTATTATGTCGTGATAATGACCACAGCAGCATTATCATGACATAATCCTTAAGGTTTGCTTTAATATTAATATTTATAACTATAAATATCTTACTAAATAGATCTTTTTTTTAAATACTAAATATAGGTACTATAGACCTCTCTGCCTACCCCGTTAGGGATTTGGCGTGAAGATGTGTGTGTGTGTACTATAGACCTTCTTTAGAAGATAAAACTGAGCGGAACAAATATCTAAATCCATCCTTCCCTCCTTGAGGATTTCTATGTATCTAACTGTACATACAGGTCCTTATACTTCCAAACCTTATAAACCAAAACCATTTGCTGTCATCACATTTAAAGGGAGCAAAACAGAGAGTTTAGCATAAAGGGTGATTCATTTGCGTCCTCAGAAACATAACCTCCTCAGAAACTCAGCTAGGCAGGAATTAGTATCAGTTATAGCCTAAACATGTAAGTTATCGATATGTTTGCTGCTTACATTACATAAAGAAACAAAATAACTAAGCGCCTCTCGTGCCACTTTTACCAATATCACATATACAGATCTACACAAAATGTGATCACTAGAATTAACGTACTTCAGTTGCAAATAACCACTACATGTTCTTATTTGTGCCACTGCACTGCAATCCAATATCTAACAAAAAATATAGGTAAAACATGTTCCTCTTACAGCCCAATAGATACTCGAAAAGATACGCTCTAATTTGAAAACCCAAGCATCAGCATGTGCAATCGAGGTTTTTACCGGCAAATGATTCACTTTATTAGTATAATGGCTTCCACGTTCAACTCTGCTCGCATTGGTATACACGTTAAATTTGTAGGGTTCTGTACTCAAAGGATGCCAACAGAACCACAATATTAGGAATCCGCTGTTCGTCCGTCCATCTTTTATAGTACTGTATCTCTTGAACCGTAATAGGTATTTTAGGTGATTTTTTAACTGAGTGTACAATTTGGTGATCACATAACGACAAATAATAAAATTAAGTAAAAAGTAAAAATAAGGGAACGTCCCCGTAGACAAAAAGAAACGATATTTGCGGAGTTTTTTATTTTTCACAATAGATGGCGCTAATATACCAAATAGTGCTAACAAAAATTAATTTTCCATATTGTAAATAGATGGCTTTAGTTGTATGTAAATAGCGTTAAGGAATTATGATGTTTTATAGTATAGAAAGTGTTGGTAAGAAACTTTTTTGTGTACTAGTCCAACTCGCACTTGGCTTTTTATTTACATTTTAGATAACCCTATATTACATGAAGACATAACGTGCATATTTGCACGAGCAGAATGTGTGACAAACATTCTCGTAATGTATTCCCGGAATAGAGTGACTCGTGTGGCATACCGTACGTCCCATTCAAAAAGTAAAGAAAAGAAAGAGCAAGACTAATATATATTAGCAAGCACTTTGGTATTCACATACCATTTCACAGACACTAGCGATCTGGCAGATCTACTTTAGATGTAAAAATTAAATTGGGCCGATTGACTGCAAGAATAGACTTGATGCTCTTGATGATTCAAACCTTTTTCACCTTCATTTCCCATTCCTCCTTGCCAAAACCATAATAGGTCCAGCAGATTAAAGCACCACTCGCCGAACGATAAGGTTTCATCCACATCAACTGGACTCGTGGCGGTCTTCAACAGTTTGCACGCTCCTTTTTACCTCGTACGTGTGAGATGTGGAATAAGCTTCCTCCCGAGGTATTCCCGGTGCGCTATGACATGGGATTCTTCAAAAAAGACGCGAAAAGAGCTCTCTTCCAAAGCCGTCGATGCATTGGTGGTCCCCTGGTGCTGCAAATGGCCATAGGCGACGGAGACTGCTTACCATCAGGTAGCCCGTCTACCTTAGGTTTAGATATAAAAAGGTTTAGATGTAAAATCATAATAATTAAAAATTAAAAATTTTAAATTGCGAACAGACGTTTTAATCATATTTGTATAGAGATCGAATTCCCGGTTCCAACTAATTGCCACTTGAGATAACAACACGTGCCGTATTGCAGGATACGAATCATTCGTTATTATTTTATCCTGTTTCGTTCGTTTTTACGTACGAGCTTTGTTTGGAATAATTGGTTGATTCTGTTTTGTACAATTTTTGAATTATGTCCTCCGTGTGGAGAAGGTTTTTATGAGCGTCGGTTATTTAAGCTTCGTTATCTACTTGCTGCTTTATTTTATTTTGTTATTTCGTTGAATTTTATGTCATAATTGAATGTAAATCAAATATGTGTTACATCATTACGTAGTACGTAGTCCGAACAACTAAAACATTGGTTCTATGATGATATAAAGCGAATTAAAAAAAATATCGGTTTTAAATGATTTTACGACAAACTTTACAAAATTAATTCACTCACCCTTGAATTAAAAATCGGGGGACGGGTGGTTACCAACATACGTGTGTGTCATGCTGAGTAGTGCAGGGTACTCGAAGAAAGGAATCGCTGAAGTTATGTACCATTTCCTAGATATTTGTCATGCGCTACTTACCCGCTACATACACTTGCCTCACATGACCATACATAAAAAGAATTCATACCGACGTCGACGAAGTCGGTTAAAATTAACAGTCCAGCAAAGTGGATCACAGACGAGTTCCTAGAGACTAATTCAGAACATCTTAAAAAGCCAGTCTTATAACCTTAAAACACAATCCGCATTCAGTTGTCAAGAATCATTTAGAATCATATAGAAACATTATTTCTCTTTGCTTGTAATAATTTCCATAATAACTATACCAATAAATCAATGCAATTTACTACAATCATATAATTCGTTAAAATTCCAAAAACAACGAAATCGGCATTATTACGATAAGTATGTTCGAACACATTTACTCCGAGACTTTTATTGAATATTCTTGCAATTCGGGAAACGAATAAAGTGGGAATTGGCGTTTTCAGCTTTTAAATTACAGCCCGCATATCGCTCGCACGTCTTGCCGACAGTTACCGAATTTTCCGATTCAGCGAACATGGAGCAAATTCTCTGACGGACCACTTTTTCTTATGTGAAAGGTTGTTCGATGTTCGGATTTACATAATTATTTCACATGGTGACTTAAATCTTTACGTGGGAGCTGAAGAAAAGGGTTTGGTAAACAGAATAGAACGTACGTATAGAATTCGGCGCTCGCAATTCGAAATTTAGCTACCTGCCTTTTTCGCTCTGCTTTTATGAGTCGCCCGGGACAGATAGCAGATGCATTGTTAACGAGATTAGGCCCCAGTTTTATACAGTGTCCTAGAATTAACCTCGACTTCACAGAGCAGTGAATTTTTCGTCGAAATAAAATATGAAGCTGTAAAATCAGACTTATTTGTTATTTTTATTATGTAACGTTTAACAACACTGTAGTGCCGTGCTGTGGAAAATCATTTGTTGTCCTTCCATTGCCTTGCTTTTAATATTATATTAAAATGTGTATTGTATGTATATAACCAATTTACAATGGTATCGCTTAAAATTATCTTAAATAAAATTATGATCAGAAATGGCTGAACATCCAAACCACATACGAAATCAGATTGAACTTGGAATCCGGTTTGAGATTACAAATAACATCAATCCAAATATTACTAATTAAGATGCCAAAACAGCGCCGACAAACATTTTAAAACAGATTTTTTTTCTCATGAAAAAGTTATTAGTTATATTAACAATACTAAAATAAAGTGTCCGATTATTTCCGATTTTATTCCTGTTTTTTATTAAGGGGTTCTTGAAATTGTAATTGGATTTTCTAAGGGTGCATGGACAAAAAAAGTTTAAGAAACACCTACGTTATATAAAATAAAAAGTAACGTAGTAGGTAGTATTAGTAATACCTATAGGTATTTCGTAATATATTTTAGCTTATCCTAAAAAGTAAGTTTTAGTCTGAAAATATTGGTGGATATGAACAAGAGGACCCGAGCTTAGGTATTATTGACCTGTTTCGCCTGCCGTGCAATTTAAAATTCATACGCGCTTCACTTCGACCCCGTTTCAACAGTTTGAAGAGTGCTTCACGTAGTTTTGTGTGGCAAAAGGCAAGAGTCGAGTGCAGGACTCTCCAGTTGCTAATCGTGGGCCTGTCACGTGTCACGCACGACATGTTTCCCAACAATTAGTTTAGTTTTCTGTTGAGATAAGAGAAGGGGTGGACGATCCATTATGTTACTTGTCTTTGGTGTGAAAAGTTGAATGGGAAACAATTTGCATTGTCATTATTCATATTGACTCTTGACACGTGTTTTAGAACACATACACACATGAAAAAATACGAACTCTAACAACTGGTGGGAAATACTGCGTCATCTGTTATTTTACTTTAAGTACCTACATGTACTATGATAAGATGATGCGAGTTAGGATTTATGATAAAGACGTGGTTAAATTAAACATCATTAATGATATTACTTCAAAATAAACTGCAAACAAGGATTTTTTATGTAGGTAGCTATTTTAATTGTACCTCTAATTGGAATTGTACAATTGTACATGTTGTACACGGAGACGTGTCAAGATAAGGCCCTATACAGACGACACACATTTTAATAAACAACTGTTATGCAGTAGAAACGTTGATGTACTCGGTAAGATTAGGACTGAACACAGCTAATTCTATTGAATGGTACTGGTATTTAAATTGTACATAAAAATTAAAATACCGGCACTATTTTAATTCTTAAAAGTATGTTAAGTACATGTTACATGATTACTGAATGAAAATAGTCCCACTAACTCATTTGAACTATCTTATCATTTTTGTTGTGTTTTTGAATTTTTGTTTGTTGAATCTTTGTTTTTACCCACGACGGAACGGAGATGGTATATGCGTTTGGGGTGACAGGATGTGTGTACAAACCAATGTTGTCATTTATCTCCAAAACCACTGGTCCGATTTTAATGCGGTTTTCAGTGCTGGGTTTGGATTTGATTTGTGCATATTCTTAGATAGGTGTTACGGTAACAACTCACCAGGGGGCATTGCATTAATTATTTGTTTGGCAAACCGATGTTGCCACTTATCTCCAAAACCACCCTTCCGATTAAATTGCGGTTTTCAGTGATAGGTTTGGATTTGTTTGGTGCGTGTTCTTAGATAGGAGTTACGGTAAAAACTCACCAGAGGGCGCTGCAGTAAATATTTTTTTTGTGAAAACCAACGTTTCTATTTATCTCCGAAACCATTGGCCCTTTTTGAATGCGGTTTTCAGTGATGGGTTTGGGTTTGATTAGGGCATGTTATTAGATAGGTGTTACGGAAACAACTAGCCAGGGGGCGCTGCAGTAAATATTTTAATGCGATTTTCAATGATGGGTTTGGATTTGATTGGTGCGTGTTCTTAGAAATAAAAAACAAAATTAAAAATTTTGAAAAAACCCACGACGGTTAAATGTTATTGAAAAAGGATAAAATAATTTTAAAACCCCCGACTTAAATAATTAATGTGACGAGAGATAATTAACGTAAAAAGTTTTCATATAGGTTGATTAGATCTCTCACAAAGTCGCACATATGAACAACAGAGTATCCGTTTTCATAGCACTTCCCTACGTACATATTCGGTTCTCGAAGATGTAGATGTGGCAAAAACATAGATATTCAACTCCCTATAAACTTAATAAGAAACGCAAAAAAATCCTTCCGGGGCTGCCATTAAATCAACAAGTGTTGTTGTTTTATAGTAACGTTAATAATTTGTAGACATTTTATTGCTATGCTTATTTACGTGTATGTTGTAATTTAAAATATTGATGGCAGCCCTCGCATATACTATTTCCGTTCCGTCTTGGGTAAAAACGCAACTTACTAAAAATACTTGCTACGCAGAGAAAATGAGTGAAGGGGTGGTATTGCACTATGCGAATTAAATACAGATTTGACCTGTCTAATAAAATCTGTCATGAGAGTACAAAACAGATTCCATAGGAAGTTTTGCTTCTTTGTTACGATTAGAAAGCTTATTTCAGTCACATCAATCATGAGAAAGAACTAACACATCCAGTGTTTTAACAGAATGCTATTTGAAATCTGATCCCGCGAAATGTTTAGTGCCGCTTAGCTTTAATAAACACATTAGCAAACCTAAACCAACAAGATGTGACGTTGAGTACGACCGACAATATCTTGAGTGAACAAGAGACTCGTCGGCTCATAAAAACGCTACAATATTAAAAGTTACCATAAAATATTTACAAGAAGAAATGAGCGATTCAAAAATTATGTAGTATAATATTTATGGCTCTGGAATGTCCGCCACCCATCACGCCGAGCCCGAGCAGGCGAGTCGGGGGGTGCTGAGTGCCGAATGGGCACATGGAACATGTCAGAACCATGCCATTTGGCACTCGATACTCTCTGCCTACACCGTTAGGGATTTGGCGTGAAGATATGTATGTATGAATGTCCGTCATAAAAACTAGGGGTATTGAGAATTCTGTTATATGTATGTCATCGTAGATTGCTATACTTAAGAGTCATGAAATTACTGATCTAATATAGTAATATCTAAGATTTAATAGGATACAGATGTAATATACAACATAACAAGCTTTTTTTGTTATATCAATCATCGGAAAGGTCAAACCCTCGTTTGTTAACACATTTTTTTGAAATCAAGAAATCTGATCCCGCGAAATGTTTTGTACCATCTAGCCTCAGTAAACACATTAGCAAACCTAAACCAACAAGATTTGACGTTGAGTACGACTGACAATATCTTGAATGGACAAGAGGCTCGTCGGCTCATAAAAATGTGTAAGTGACGACATTTACGAGGAAATGCGCCATATAATATGGCTCGAGATTCTTAAAGGCTCGATATTTTCCGCGATAAAATCATGTCATGAACTTAATTATGACAAGATTGAAACACTATTGATATTGACAATAGGTGCGTTGCCACCTTTAAGATTTGAGGTAGTGGCCTCTACTATATCGACTTCCACAAATTTCCGACTGAATCGCAAATCGCTAATAAACACCAGCTAGGCGGTGGCAATAAATATGGCGGTGGTATTAACCCGGAATAACCGTACGTAGGTTATAGCATCTGGCTAATAAAACAGTGAATGATCAGTCATGAAATTACGGAGCTAACAGTATAAGGCTTTTTACGAATAACAAGCTTCTTTCAGTCCACCAAACTCACACAATCTTCCATTTTGATAAAAAAATCATCCAAAGATATATCATGAAATTAGAGAGCCAATATCATAATTCGTTATACTTCTTTTTTAGGAATAAAAAGCTTCTTTCAGTTATATCATTCATCAGAAAGGTCAAACCCAGCCATTGTTTTAACACAACGTTATTTGAAATCTGATCCCGCGAAATGTTTAGTGCCGTCTAGCCTCAATAAACACATTAGCAAACCTAAACCAACAAGATGTGACGTTGAGTACGACCGACAATATCTTGAATGGACAAGAGGCTCGTCGGCTCATAAAAATATGTCAATAACGACTTTTACGACATAATGAGCCACACGATATGTTACTAGATTATTTATGGCTCAGGATTTTGTGTAATAAGAAGGTACAACATAAATTTTGTTATCGTAATAGAAGTACCAGGTTTTCAAGGTGGTAGAGCTCGTTTAGTTCGACCGGGGAGGTCGCACCGCCATTCTCATAATCCTCCGTGAAGCAATTTATTGTGTTTCGTTTTGGAGAGGCGTGGTGGTTGGTTATATTTAACTCTGGTTAACCTTTAGTACGATTTAATCGTACTTGGGGATGATTACTATTGTCCATGTGCGGCAGTGACCACTTACCATCAGGTGGACTGCATGCTCGTTTGCTACCTTAAGTCGATTAAAAAAAGCAAAATTAAAAAAATAGTACTCAGCAATAGAACAACAAAGAGGTTTAATAAAAAAGATGAAATAAATAAATGTATCAAACTTTGAATGTCCTAATTAAAAGTAAAAGTTTAATATCGAATTTTCATCTTTGTTAAGGAGCAAGCGAGAATCGGACTAGAAGAATTTTCTGTCGAATAATGTCATACTTTACCAACTTACTTGTAACATTTTGGCCAAATCCGAATCATTATATCGGCCAGTGATCTTCCGCTCCGGTAGGATGTACTTCGGTAAGGACTTGAAGAACCACGCACCGGATTTTTTCCACATTTCTTTTGTTTCTGCGCAGAGCGTGCACATGTATTGTTCTCTCGAGTATATTGAAGATCTGAAAGAGTTTTAATCAATGAAACCCCCCCTCCCCTTACCTCCCCTCCCCTTAAACAGTGCGTCGGTTTTCTACTATTTAATTTAATTTTATTATGTTATAATATTGCATAAAAATAATTTTATAGCATAATAAAGAAATATTATTAGTACCGGTACGGCTTTCGCCGACCGAGAAGCAGCCCAGAGAGGTTCAGTAGAAGCAGCCCAGAGAGGTAAAGAGGTTCGCCTCGAGGCCCGCATTCCCCCCTCATCTTTTGGAGGCCTATGCCGCAGTCCCGGTTAGGAAGGGTAAAACGTCTCCAAAAAGCAAAAAACAGCTAGAGGGCCTCCAGTTAATCAGACAGCAAGTGACAACTTTTACACTATAGAATAAATCGATCTCAGATGAAATAGTGCCCAAGTCAGACAGGACACTTCATATACTTCGTAATGAAATTAAAGTTCTGTTCTGGGTTTGGGCGTTTGTATTCTCGTCTTGTGTATGTTCATTGTATCCACGATTGTGCGTCACAGGGACTCACAGTGTACAAAGTATTGTCATTAATAATTATTCTCGAATATTTCTATTCTATAAATCAACTTGGCAATCTATGACATAGCTACGCTTATTTGTAGAATAATATAATAATTACAAAAAAGGTATGAACCTGTGAGGGGGTGTATCTATGACACATTTTGAACAGGCTGTGTTTCGGCAGATGGAACATGTTCGTAGAGGCGACAGCAATCTGGCCGTGTCGCCGCACAGGAAACAGCTTCGAGGAGCTGGACCTTGGGCTAGTCGCCGCATTCCTGGAAGAAAATATGCTACTTAGCTTGTTTACACATAACAAAAGACGTATTAAGAAGTACCTATTAGTCTGATTTCTTTGATTTTTTTTTAAATTTAGGATTCAGGAAGGATATTTTTTTAAGGTTCGCCAACGGAAAGTACACAGAAGAACAAAGGGAAAAGAAGACATGCCTTTCCAATCATAGGTGACCACAACTAACACATAACACATAATCATGTTCCTAGTTGTATGAGACTACTTTAATTCATTCAAAATGAATGAATTAAAGTAGTTATCGATTCTACAAATGACAATTTTCCATTCCACGGTTTTGAATAAAATTGCCCATTCGCCCCGCTCATCTCCACACAGTGAATTAAGATAGACAGACGGATTCGTGAGAGTTATAAAAATAATGGATTCATTATATGGTTTATCATTCAAGTCTTCACGTCTTTAGTTGATGAAGGACATCAAGTTAGGGGATTATTTTAGAATTTCTCAATTGATAAAATTATTATAGGTATATTTGATCTTAAATAAATCGAAATCGAGAGGTTAGAAAGAAAGTAGGACTGAAAGAAAGTATTGATGTAAAAATGAGAAAGGGAATGCTCGGTGGTGGTTCGGACATGTTGAAAGAATGACGGATGAAAGGTTACCAAAACAGATATACAATGCGAATGTGGACGGATG
>DWNR01001641.1:0-14599 GCA_018250455.1 Polygonus leo | reverse complement strand
CATCCATACTTACAAACTTTCGCGTTTATTATATCAGTAGGAAGACTGAAAAACCAGCATGCAGCCTTACTTCCATACAGATGATCATAATGGTAAGCTAGTCAGGTGATAGAACTCGTTTAATTCAACCGGGGAGGTACCACCGCCACCCTCATAATCCTTCGTGAAGCTATTCCTATTTCGGTTTGGAGGCGTAGTTGCCTGCTATACTCATGCACGAGGTGGACATCTTAAAAAAACACACACTGCTAAGTGTCCACATAGCATTATTTAGCATAGATATTTACAATGAACCAAATGTGATTTAAATTGTAAGCTTAACTACAGATGTGTTGTTTCCCCTAAATATATGTTATGATGTTCACTTTGTGTGGAAGTACTGCCTACAAACATGCTTGTTCAAAAAATAAAAATTGCTTCACAAAGAATTATGAAAGTAACAGTGGTACCTCCTTGGTCTACACAAATATACAAGTTCAACCACTTGGCAAATATTATTGTTAGTATTCCATGTCCCAAGGATGCCAACAGGCTAACAAAGACTATCTGTCCATCGAGTTTTGGCTTTGTGCTACACACCTAATCCCATGAACCATAATTAGTAGGCATTTGAAAAGTTTACAGGATGTCTATTACTATATCTATCCATGTTCATCTGTTATTTAACTTGCAATTTAATCTGATGGCTGTAGATCCAAAATCATTTATGCAAGTCGTACTTGCCAACAGATACTTATCCAATTTACTACAGTACTATTGAAATTAACATGTCGAACACAAGTATACATATACTGCTTGATAAATCAGCCTGGTAATAAAATCAACAAATATCATGTGTTCTAATAAGTTGTTTTTAATAATATTACAATGAAAATATTTTAATAAAACTTTATATATTCCAGATTGTGCGTGTATAGTGGAACAGGCGTGTATAGTGAATGATATAAGGTGCTACGTCGTGGAACGGAGCAACAACAGGCTGGACACAGCGGCGACGCCCGCCGCGGGCCAAATAGGAGTGATATCAGTTTAGTACCTCGCCTTGAGGCTTGCGCACCACTCCCACATATCACGTGAATCTCAAACGGAGATGTGCCGGATATCTGCACTCTATCTATTGATATTCATAGAAAATAATATATATTCGTAACTGTCACTTTATGGGATCTGAAATGGATCTTTTTAATGATATGTAGTTTGAAATATAGTAGTATTAGCATCCGTGAATATATATTTTTAATTGTCTAATCTGGCACATCTCTGATCTCAACACTATTCTATCTCCAATACTTAATCATGCCAAGGCAAAATTATTCCACTCGTCTTATATGTAACGGAATCATGCTTACATATCAGAAATCTCTGTTCGACATACATGACAGCGGAAGTCTAAGGCGCTAACTTTAATATTAGGGTTGCACGGGACATGTCAAATTTTAATATCTGTTTCATTTGGACCAGAATTATGACTTAACATGAGAGGCTCGTGTGGTATTTATTGACATTCTTAGCACCTGACACTCTGAATCTTAAGGGTCTGTTCACAGTTGCGATTTGTCCAAATGTTTCTTGTTAGACGATATTTTACTTTTAGAAATATATAGATTAGAAGTCAAAGGAAGAGGAACAAGTATTTAGTCCACTCGCTTTTATATGGTGACTGCCGCTCAACATTGAATTCCAATTAACTTTGAATTCGGCAGACAGATGCAGCACTTAAGAGATCTAAGCTTGACTTTATTGTTTTAAGTATATTTCTTGTATGATGTCGTACAAAATGTAACTAAACTAGTTAATGTAGCATCAAGCCATTTGTGTGCAAACAGCGTTTAAAATGGGCTCAAATGTTTCATTGTCTAGCTGGAAATGTATTTCAAATCGTGACTGCAGTAACGCCCTAACTTATGAACTATTACGCTGTAAGCATGTTAAATTATAAAAACAGAATATGATCAGTAGATAAACAAGTCTATAAATAGCGATTGTAAATAACATAGTATTTTTAGAATATCGCAATATATTAAATAGTCTCAGGTATTTTTCCTGTATCTGTCATTAGGACATTTCAAAGTAAAAACTAATTTTATATGTGTAGTAACATACATGCTTACACTATAGTGGTTCATAGAATATTAATGTTATTAAGTATTATATTCCAACAATGAAATTAAATGTTGTGAATGTTGTATGAGTGTACACAGCAAAATTGAATGTAGAATATTTGTATGGTGAATTAACGTAACTATGCGTAAAATGTGCGTCTACTGTACACCTAATTGAGTTATATTTAAGTTCTTAATAATATATCCAGAGTGTGGACTTGTGTGATGGCCGTTTATATATAACTAATGGATCTTAGCAGTTATCATACTGTTTCAAGAAATTTTGACCCAATAGGTGGAGCTGTCCACCTATTGGGTCCAAAGACATCCATTTGTCAAGACAGACCAAGTTACGTTGGATGAACATTATGCCACAGGTTTTTTTATATAATAAGATATGCTCTGTAATAAGATCTTGGGTGTATTATAAATTTCATCATATAAACTCAATGTATATCATAATATCCTGGATGTATATTTGAAGCTGGCAATATATTGATAAGAACTATAACTCATTTAGAAGTACCCTATAATATAGTAATCATTCAATACTATTATACATTGGTATTTGTGCACTAAGGTTGGCATTTAGGAGCAAGCAACCAGACTTGGTATTAAGATGACATTGCCGATAGACTTTGTGAAACACACTGTGATAGATACAAAGTCATTCATGTTTTTTTAAACGGTTTTATTTAACTTGTACATTTTGAGGGTCTAGGTTGCCAGCTTTTTATGCCACCTTTAGAGTGTCAGGTTTGACAATTTTATCTATATCTCTCAGTACAGGAAATTAGTATTAAGCTGTGTTATATGTCAGTAGTTAGATAACATCTGTGTGTCAACATTGTATTACTGCAACTCTATTTTAATGATAAAATATTTGCACAATTATTCACTTCCTATACTATGTCAAAAAAAATGTAAAGTGTCAGACAAGTACTGGTATTGTTATAGTCGATCTATAAACACCAGTTGACCTGGTAAAATTAACATTACATACATTGATATGTGTATTTGTGTATGTAACTTAATATTTTAACGACAAAAAATAGTATTGTGTCTCACGTTTGTAGATCAACTATAAAGCACCAATAAATTATAAAATTGATGTTGTTTATGTAAGTATATGTTCCCTGTATGTTCCTTAAATTGTTTATTTCATAGAGTTTGTAGAATTATACTCTTTATTACCAAGCACTTTAAAAAGTGTTGGTTATAATATGTAATTGACTTTAGTATGTATGTATTTGATGTATTAATTTATTATTTCAAATTAATAAATATATATTAACTACAAATATTTTGAGTATAGTTCTATTGTTGGTTTTATATGCAGCTAAAATTATTTAAAAAAAACTTAATTACAAATCACTGAACTGGTATATTTAGATATTTTATCATGCAATTTTATTTATGAATTTACAGGTTATGTAAGAGTACTCGCTTACGCTTTTTTATAAAATCCCTAATAATTGTCCCAACATTATTCTCAATATTACTGCTTAAATTATTATATTAATAATAATACTGTTTACTGCAATACTATTGGCATAACATGATGATTGTGTTAATTGATAATTAAATTTACTCATCCTTATTCTTTTCTCTTTTATGTGTCCAATTTGATAAATGTGAAGTAAATTTTCAGTAGTTGTTAATTATCTTACTTGTAGTATTTACTTACTTACTTTAAGTGTATTGATGCATTATGTTTGTAAAATAGCTATATAATTTTTGGGTAATTAATGTAATGTTTTTGATTAATCTAATGGTTATAAATTATTTAATTACACTACATAACAGTAGGACTCAGTTGCGAGAAGCCACTTGTTTCCTGCTAAATTAACAATTGAATAAAGAAACACATAACTTCTTTTCTTTTGTATTTACTTAATATGATTTTCTGTTATATCAAATTGTATTGCAGAGAAAATGATGCAGTTATTATATTGTTTGTATGCAAATATTTTGCTGTTATTACTTACTACATTTAATACTGTATTACTTTATTTATTGGGCCTGGTCTACTACAGGCGGTTTAGTTGTGATATTGCCTAATCTTAAATTTTGTATACGTTTATTTTTAAACAGGTCACTCTTGTGACTTTAATGATAGATTCAGCAATTTATAGTTATAATTTAGTGTTAATGGATGTACCTACCAGTGTGACAGACGGCAAATGTAGCATTTTAGTTACTATTATAAGGTTTTTAAATTTTATACATAAGGCATTCTGAATGTTGATTTTATAGGGATTTTGATTTCTTTATGGTTTCTTAGATTTTATGCTTACTATATAATTATTTATAGTTACAACACTATATAATAAACGAGCAGTATTTCAATTAGATGATAAGATAATTTTATATTCATTTCCTTATTATGTTATTCGAGATTTATTTTTATTTTGATTAGCAATGGCATTGCTACAGTTAATATTGTGAGATGGCTACAACAAACAAAAAGAGGACTGCTGTAATTGTTTCATTATTTATGTAATATATAAATAACTGTAACTGTAGAAAACTTCCTATTATTTTGTAGTACAATTGAAGTATAATAAATGATTCATAAAATGTGTAATTTGTTTTATTTATTATCAAAAATACTAAAGCACTTTATTAACAATTAAAGACTAATTTCACAGAAATAATATGTAACGAATATATACACAAGTAGGATCCCATCTCTATTATTCTTTATACACAAGTTACCATACTTGTCTAATACATAATTTTTCATGTGAATAAAATTTCTATCTGCTCCACTAATCTTAAGCTTCAGAATACATAACTATAAACTATGTCTCTAGTTTTTCACATTTACTGAATAGTCATTGGTGATGAAGTATGAAAGACATATCACCACTAATGACTAATTATTACAATATACAATCAATTCAAACGGGATTCAGTATAATTATAAGATTTGTTTTGTTGTATAAAAGTAGCAAATGAACATGCAGTACACATGATGGTAAGTGATCATTGCCGCCATGGACATTTGTAATCATCATCGAGTATAATTGAAACATACTTCAGATTGACAATTGATATGTTGCTTCTCTTGAGATAATGATACATAATAAAAAACTACTATTCTAAAAATATTATTAATACTATTTTGAAAGTGGAAGAACCTAGGCAAGTATGTTAGAACTGTGCCATTTGGCACTCAATACTCTCTGCCTACCCCGTTAGGGATTTGGCGTGAAGATGTGTATGTAACTACTATTCTACTAACAATGTAAAAACATTTAAACAAAAATTAAAAAAATACAAAGCACACTTCATTATGATAATTAAAGAATTTAACACTGCAATCTATACATAATAGAAAAATTAACAAGTCATTCAGTTACATAAACTATTTCACATTCAAATGTTCAAATTAGGAATACCAGTTTGGACCCCTATAGACACTTCCATATATTTCAACAATCTTCGCGCCAAAAACTGAGCCTCGTCCACTTTAAAAACGTTACTGTTTAACATATCCAACTTGTTCTCAGTTTGAAATGCAATCACTTCACTTCCACTAACAGCCATAGCATTCACAGGTAACCCACTAGCGTTCACAAGCACCACTCTGCGGTACCTTAGGTCCGGATGCACTTGTTCCAGGGCTTTCTTCGCCCATTCTATACAAAATAATCTACTCGTGTCCATACCAAGCACTACAAAGTCTATAGCCATTTTCCCCGTCATATTAGATTGTACCACTATTTCTGCTAAACTGTACGAACGGAGTACGACCAGTTTCCACCCGTTATTGCCTTTTGCATGCACTTCCACTAGATTTTCCGATATTTTCTCTATGATATCTACGTTGGACGATAGGACTGCAACGGATAAACTATTTTTAAAACACGTAGGTCCCACCCAAGGCGCTATAATAAAGTCGCCGTCCATATTTGTCATGGCCTTTTGTTCCTTTTTAACAATTTAACTTTCTTCGTGTATATTGTAAAATTTTAATATCATAAAAGTTTACGTTACACATCAAACTTTTCAAAAAGTGCAGCCAAACAACGATACTTCAAACTTTGTTTCAAACGTCACTATCTGACAGTCTGTCAGTGGTCGAGGTTTATTTGTCAATTTGTCAAGTTTCGTTTACACAAAAAAACATGGTAAAGATGATTTTGACATTGCCAAAATGCCAATTTTGGCATGCAATATTTTCGTTTTGGATTTGGATGTTCAGTTCGCGGGAAAGTTTATGATTTTAATATATTAAGAGATTAATGATTATAAAGCTCGACTATCCAGTATATCCATTAAAATTTGTTTGGTGACGTGATATAATAAAAATAAACTATGCGAAGAAGAAATGAGAATTTTCCCGATAATGGATTTGAAGCGTGGGGTGGATATATGCAAGCTAAAATTGCTAAACTCGAAGAACAGTTTTCGACTCGAAAAGATGAACCTAAAGAAAGCAATATATTTAACGGAGTTAGCATTTACGTCAACGGATTTACAAATCCTTCTGCTGATGAATTAAAGGAATTAATGTCTCGCCATGGAGGCGTGTACCATACATATCAAAGGAGTGAAGACTTTATAATTGCCTCCAATTTACCTGATACTAAGGTTAAAAATATGTCTTTGGTTAAAGTTGTCAAACCAGAATGGATCACAGAAAGTATTATGTCCAACCGACTTCTTGATTATAGAGATTATTTATTGTACAGAAACTCAAGAACTCAACTAAGACTTAATTTCAATCCAATAAGTAAAAGTGAAAATTCCTCCGTAAATGAATCAAAATTTGTATGTGATACTTTAAATACTAAAAGTAAAGAGATTTGTGCTGATAAACACACATCACTTGAAGAGAAAATTTCACCCAACATAAAAATTAAACCAAACATAAGTTCTGTTGATATTAATTGTCAAACACCTAATAATAACAATAGTGAAACTGAACACAGTAGCAATAGATTACATGACAACAAGAAATCTGATAGTAGTGTTAAAACGGCAGTAGACCCAAATTTTATATCAGAGTTTTATAATAATTCAAGACTACATCACATTTCACAACTTGGTGCTTGTTTTAAACAACATGTAAATGAATTACGTGAATCTAGTGATTTCAAATTTCCAGCACGGGCAAATCTGAAAGAAAAAATCTTAGCTCTAAATAATCTAGGGACTACACACAAATTAAAGTTTGAGAGGGGAAAAACAATAATGCATATTGATATGGATTGCTTCTTTGTATCAGTTGGTTTACGTAAGAGACCTGAACTAAGAGGTAGACCTGTTGCTGTAACTCATTCTAAAGGTGGCCAACCAAGACCTAAGAGACCTGGAGTTGACATATCAACTGAGTTTAATCTTTACAAACAAAAACAGGCTAAAAAAATTGGAAAAAACATAGGGATCCCTGAAGAAGAAGTAGAATTTGAGTCGAGAGTCGATAATATTACAGATGAAGATGACAAATATGGTTCCATGAGTGAAATAGCATCATGTTCATATGAAGCACGAGCTAAGGGTATTGGCAATGGAATGTTCATGGGTGCAGCTCTAAGACTGTGTCCAGACTTGCAAACTATTCCCTATGATTTTGAAGGCTACAAAGAAGTTGCATATACTTTATACAATACAATCGCTCAGTACACCTTAGATATTGAGGCCGTTTCTTGTGATGAGATGTATGTTGAGTGTACGGAACTTTTAGAGAGTTTAGGTGTTAGTGCTGAAGATTTTGCAACTGCACTTAGAAATGAAATCAAGAACAAAACAGGTTGCCCATGTTCAACAGGATTTGGGGGAAATCGTTTACAAGCAAGACTTGCAACAAAGAAGGCTAAACCAGATGGTCAATTTTTCCTAACTGAAGACCTAGTTGAAGATTTTATTTTTGATATAAAATTGAAGGATTTGCCTGGAGTGGGTAGGCAATTATCACAAAAATTGGAATCCTTAGGTCATGTAACATGTGGTTCATTGCAAAACTTAACATTAGCATCTTTGAAACAACATTTTGGCAATAAAACAGGTGTACAACTTTTTGATCAGTGTCGCGGGCGAGATTTGAATCCTTTGACTTACCATACTGTTAGAAAATCTGTCTCAGCGGAAGTTAATTATGGAATTCGATTTGAAAATAATGATCAATGTATGGAGTTTTTAAAACAATTATCAGCTGAAGTACACTCTAGAATGCAACAATTCAAAGTTTTAGGCAAATGCATAACTTTGAAACTTATGATAAGGGCTGAAGAGGCACCGGTGGAGACTGCAAAATTTATGGGACATGGATTTTGTAATGTTATTAATAAATCCACAAATTTACCTACTGCCACAAATGATGTTGATGTAATATCCAAGGAAGTAATTTCTCTTTGCAAAAAGCAAAACATTGATCCAAAGGAAATGAGAGGTATTGGAATCCAAGTCACAAAGTTGGAATCTTTAAATAATAAACCTTCAAGGGGTGCATTGACAAAGTTTCTGTCCAATGCTAAAGTCCTAAAAGCAGAGGTCAGAGAAAACACACACTCTCTTACAGAACAGCTGCCTGATCAAAACAAAACTTCAGTAAAATTAAAGGCAGTTACACCAAAGAAAGTAAAATCTTATTCATCACCATCAAAGAAGTCCCCCATAATTGGCTTAACAAAATCACCACTATCAAAGAAACGTGGTAGGCCTCCGAAAAGTTCAAAAACAACGCAATCTGCTTCAAAAAATCTAATGAACAAGTTTCTGTATGGCCAAGATACTATAAATAGATTGGAATGTAAAGAGACTATTATAAAACAAGAATCTTCTAGTTTGAAAAAACCAGATGAGATTTCAAAAGAAGAAATTCCAGGGAAAGCAAAGGTAGAAATTCCAGTGAAAGTAGAAGATAGGCCAAAGGGTTTGTTGAGTTTGCCATGGGAGAAGGTTCGAGAACTTCTCATGGCCTGGTTAGATAGTGGTCAAGCACCAAAGCAATGCGATATTGATTTAATTACAAATTACATGCAGTCTATGGTTGTTAATAAAAATATAGATAAAGTATACATTCTATTAAACTTCCTTAGGAGAAGAACAAGGGAGATAGATAATGTTATCTGGACCGAAGTATATAATCATGTCTCAGACCAAGTACAAAATGCCATGTTAGCTGTTTATGGTAAACCATTGTATGTTTCTAACTAAATCAAGTCATTAGGTGCTACAAAATAAAACAAGTTACATTTTTTTCAAAGTATTTTAATTGGAACTAGTTATGAGCTATAAATAAAACAGGTCATATTTTGGATAGAACAGTTTTGGATTTAAACTATTTTAATTATGAAACTGCCATCTCTAAATTGCACACCTTTTGCACTTGAGTTGAACATACCTTTGTAATATTTCAGTACTTTCAATTAGTATGAGATTTTATAAAAGTGAAAAGGTGACAAATCCTATTTTATGTAAATACGGCATCACTATTTAACTGCATCTATTCTTTATATACATAATTGTGTAAATAATGTTAGGGCAAGTTAAAATAATATCTAGTAACGTATACAAATGATTCTGGAATTTAGAAATATAAGACTAGTACCAAGAACTTTCGCCAAAATTGTTAGTAAATACTCTAGATATCTGTTATGGGTATGGATAAAAGTTTATAATATAATTCAGAAATACTTTATTGATTACTCTAATGGTATACCCATATTTAGTAAAATGGCAGTTAATATCACTTTACATTGGTAATTAATAAGCACATTTACAACATTTAATAATTAATGCAATTTTTGTATATTAAACATTATACACCCAGACTCGTGTAAAAAAATAATACATTGCAATAATCATAATCACAATACAGTTACGATAAGTAGTTCATACTCGGATTTAGTTTATTCAATTAACTATATTTAATTATCACAGTTGCTTATTGCAAATAAAAATGTAACATCCAATTCGTTAAAACAGCAGCATACAATTTTCATAATTCGGTATTGGCAGAGTGATGTGTTGTGCATCTTTGAAAATAACTAAAATAATTTATTACGAACAAGCTTTCAGCTCGTAACGGAACTTAAACTAAATGCTTTGTGACAACCTTTCAAGTTTACAATATTATTTAAATGTAATTATACCATTAATTCTACAATACTTTGTGATAGATGAATAAATGATAGACATCCCATTTAGATATTAAAACAGCACATTTCCAAGACAAAACAAAATCATATAGACATCTATTGTTAGTAAGGCGTATACGTATGGAATGAGGGTGAGGCCTTTAGATAAAACATTAGCATTACCTACCTACATAAATTGTTATTACGAAGATAAACGATTCATCTTATTAAAATACTTAAGATTGTACTTAAAAGTTGTGGTGATAAGTATACCACTATTTATGAAAATATACGAAAATGTAGCAGTTTGAAACAGGTAAGCCCCTCAGTCTAACCATACAGACGCGTTAGTAGGTACATACAACATTCATAAAACACAAATTAAGACTATTAAGAGCACATAGCAGCACAATATGGTAAAAAAAATGTTAGATTTTAAATGGCATTTAAATTTGGTCATTTTGTTTGAATATATAAATTTGAATGATATGGGATACATTCAGTATTTCGTATTTCTTCGATGGGTAATTTTGGGCAATCTTTAAATAGGTCCAATATATATTTTTTAATAAATATAATAAACATTTTTCCCGTGCTTAATGTTTTACCAAATTGAAGAAATATGAGAACTGGATATCATAACACTTCATTTATAAAATCCAATAATATCTTGGCAATGAAAATTATTTATTTAGGTAGTGTGGCACTTCGGTAACCATAAACCAAGACCATAGAGTCCGTAGACCGTTTCAAGCAGTAGAGTTTGCAGATATTGAATGCTTCAATTTGGAGTCTATGATGATTTCGTCCCCGGATCTGATGTTGTAAGAGTACAGCTGTTTCGTGGGGAACTTCATCTCCTCGGGGCCCTGAAAAGGCTTAAACAGTAAGTCATAAAGTTAAATTAAAAGAATCAACCACACGCAATTATTCCCATTTGGCTAAAACGTGCAGGTTCATGCTTGATATGCTAAGAAATAAAAAACAGACTTCTATAAAAATGAGCTTGGGGCGCCTAGCAGATGTGAATCATAGAAACTAATTTTTTGTATAGAAAATAGGCGTGCATAGTTTTATTCACTCATTAAACTGACATAAACATACACACATATAATATATTATATTACATAGTCCAGTATCAAACTAGCACCCCTGACACAAGCTTTTATCACATTAGTGCACCCACTATACTAACACACTCTTTATACTACACGCATATCCTGTTTAGTTTCATTTTAAACATACTTGGAGTACACTAAAATGGATTAACTGTCCGGCAAAGCTATGCGCGTAGAGGAGTGTCGTCACGCTATTAACCGACTTTATCCCTCGCTTGAAGTTTCATATATAAAATCTGATTTAGTGTTGGTCGGATGTTGGGTTATGTTAGGTGATTTAGGTAATACGTAGGAATACATGCGCGGAACTTAATAGTGTATATTAAGTGAGTCACCTGCGAATCCCGAAGCTCTTGATCAACGTAGAAGAGCCTCATCTTAGACGCAGGAAAACCAGCTAGTCGCTCCAACCGCAATTTCAAATCTGATACAGTTCTGCAAAAATAAATAAAAATATAATTTTTTACGCATTTCCCAGTTCTTAATAGTTATTCATAAATTCACGAAAAATGTAAATAATTAATAAATTTTTAGAGACGTAAAATTCTGAGGAATGCAAAATGCCGTTGACGGAAATGCAGAGATACTTACCTGAAGATATACGTATACCTCATCACAACGCATTATTTTTCAAACACGGGGTTCCTTTGAAAAATGTAAAGGATAAGACCATAGTCCACCTTACTACCCACATGCGAGATTTCATACAAGCATAAAAATATATTTTAATAATCTCTTAGATGTAGAATTCCTCACGACATTTTCCATCGTCAAAAAATAAGTGACAAATTTTAATACGCATATAACTTTGAAAAAATTGAGTGCGTGCTTGTGATTCGAATCCGCTCCCGGGCGTGAAATGTCAGATTCTAATCCATTATAATCTATAACTGCTTTTTTGGTACACTAACCTGTAAACATCGATGGTGCGCACTTCGCTGGTGTCGCCGCACGTGAAGGTGATCTGCACTCGCTTCTCCGGCCGCAGGTCCACTGACACCAGCGGGTCCAGTTTGCCGTGCACGCCAACTAGTTCCCAGTACCTGCAACGATAATTACGTCATAGTCCTCCGTGAAGCAATTCCCGCGTTTGATTTGGAGAGGCTTGGTTGCATCTGTTCTCAGGGGTAGCAATGCATCTACGGTCAACCTCAGGTATGATTCAATTCTACTTGGCGATGAATACTAATGTCAATGGGCAGCAGTGGCCACTTACCACCGTGGTCAAACCTTGGGTCAATCGTAATTGATGACTACAAATGTCCATGGGTGGCAGTGACCACTTGCCATCCCTTGGACTGCATGCTCGTTTGCATCTAAGCAATTTCTTAAAATGGTATAACACGTAATAAGGTTTAGCAGTAAATTCTATCGCATAGCGGACCTTTCCTTCAGCTATTTGAATTACATTAAAAGCTGGTCATGTACAGCTGTACAGACAGTAAATATACCGAATAAATATCTATTTAAATTTATTCCCAATGATCTAACGCTTGTACTCTGCGAGCCGATAAAGGATACATCTGAAGCAATATGTTTCGTTAATGCCTGTTTAAGCACAGTTTGCATGCAGCGTGCGAATCGTATTACATAAACACATGAGAAGCGAGATTGTGTCCGCGTTAACGACCACCCACTAACGTTACCAACATTGATTGTTTCATTACCATTCGGTTTAATATAGAAATTTGGGTCAAATCAGTTTTAGCGAATTCCCCGCCCACTAGTTTCCATATTAGCGAGACATTCTAAAAAGCATTGTTGTTGAATTTGTTTTATTCGTGTATTCTGTCGTAACACACAATCAAAATCTAAAATGGGTTTTGTATTACAAAATAGAACGAGCAACAAAGTCCACCTCAACCTGAGTTGTTACTGTCCCCATTAATGGCCGTAATCAACCGTAAACCACATGATTCCCGATAAAGTCCTACCTTCGGCCGACTAGCTATTGTCCTACTCTGAGGACTAAGGTCTTATTTAAATGTTATACTTAAGTATAAAATAAATTTATTGCAGAATACGTACTGATACCTATATGATCTTTAAATCGATTCAATCCTATTCGATGAAATAGTCCAGGTTTTAAAAATCGGTACAATATCTGAGACAAACGTATTTGCGGTGCGCCTTTTTATGATTAAAAGCCAAGGTGCCATTTTGCGTACTTTTGCATAAGACGAAGATAGGTAATTACTAAAGATTACTAATTGCATGGACTGAAATAATTTAATTTACGTATTGAAACTTATATCTATTCTTATTAATTACACTCAACTTACACTATTATTTCACTGCATAGTAGTTACTATCCGATTTTTTTCACAAATATCATAGACATTTAATTTCATTTCATAGACAACAGTAGCCAATAGCCATCTGGACCACCAAGTGGACTGTATGCTCATTTGCTAAATAAATCACATGTAAATTTTACCTATCAGGTCGGTCGGACTCAGCCTTCTCCATGTAGTATCTGATGAAGGCACGTTCAGCTGCATCGCGCTCCTCCACGGTGACCGCACCCCCGCCGTTGAGTGTTCGCACGTGGGGCAGCCTGGCCACTAGGAGCTGCCGCCTCTCATGCTCTGTTGACTCGAATCTCTCCCATAGTGGCCATCCCTGGAATCAAGTTTGATTAGATTTAACGCTTTTATAGGAAAATATTAACCTATTTTACTTACGAGGTGAAAGAAGTCGTGTAGTTTGACCGGGGAGGTAATGTCACGTCAGGTCATAATCCTCGGCGAAGGATTTTTTGTCTTTCGATTTTTGAAAATGCGTACTTGTGGTCTATACTAACATAAGTGGCGGGCATATACAGCCTTCAAGAGTAGCAACGCCTTTGTATACGGGATAAATTACAAATGTAGTAGCATCAGGTGGATTGTAGACCCGTTTGCTATCTTTATACTATAAAAAATACTAATTTACAGCCGATAATCTTTGGATTCGATTATAAAAGTAAATATTAAAGCTTACTACAATACAATATTATTATATGTCTGTAAATATAGAACCAGTTTTCATTAATATTTATGTAATTAGTCATGAACTAGTTGAATTTTAATAGGTAGGTACTTAAACGGACTCAAATGTTAAAAGTATATATAATAAAATGGTAATAAGTATATAATAAAATGGTAGTAAAATAATAGGTAGGGGGATCATTGGCCAGAAGCGTGCACGTCGCGATCCCTGCCAGTCCATAGGACTGCAATTCTGGCCCGAAATTATTGTGCCGCGGAGCGGGTTAGGGCGTCCCCTGTAGGCGACGCGTACCGGTTAG
>DWNR01001640.1:0-14601 GCA_018250455.1 Polygonus leo | reverse complement strand
CCCCAATTTCTTCATTTTGGGAATAAAAAAATTTCATGACTGAGGTTAAAAAAAAATAATAATAATTTAATAACTCTGTTAAGCATTGGCGTAACTACGGGAAGACCGCCACTCAAAAATGTGGCAAAACTTACTTACTAAATCTTAACTTCTAAATTGTATTGCTTGTGGTTGAAGGCTGCGAGTGCTTACCAAGCCATAACTTCTATCATTCAACTGCGTAGGCACTCTGCCACAAATATTTCTCGTATTCCATAACTGGCGGGCCCGAGCAGACGTACAGACTTTAAAGTCTTGACAACGACTCCACCTACCGAGTATATAGCTGCTGTGTTGTTTTGAAGTGTGTGGCGAAACAGTCACTAAAAAGTTTCCAACTGTCTACTTAAAAATAGCAACGCGTCTGTTGCTTCTGACTTACAACAAATTACTTTTTCAATCAGTAGTATGACTTCAAGCTCTCGTAATTAACAACACATCTGTGAACCTAATCAGCACTGATAATTAGACACAGATGTCTCTGGGCAGCAGATCACCACTTCGGCTGGATGTTTCCCGACCTAGTTACGCCAATGGTAAAACACTTCAAAATGAAGTGACTAAGATAAATAGCATCACAGGCATAGATTTTCACTACAATTTACTTTTCTTAATTAGCTTATCAAACTTACGTTACATTTAAATTTATATTATAAAATGTAATGAAAAAACGACACTCCTAAAAATACAGATGAGGCAGCGTCAAATCTCTTAAAAAAGCGGTGGCTCAAAGGCATGTACAGTATGAATACTTTAGTCGTTAAATTCCGTGTGCGGACCGTATTTTTACATGACAAATATATTTTCACATTATCACCCGTAAAGAAAGTTTACCGCCAACAGTTATTATATTAAATTATAGCAAACTATTTTCATTTATTACATTACATTCTGTATCATAGACTACATTAGATTTTAAAAAGCAGTGAAATGTGCTTCCGTAAATACTTTTGCGATGCATTACTAAAGACACATTCAATACATATAGATTGACTAAATATACAGGATTTAAAAAGGTTATTTAAGAATAATAATAATATATTTTTTACATACCTAACTTATCCTATAGGGTGTATTCGCAAGTTAATTTTTTTATCTTCGTGCTACTACTAAATTGATGTGAACTTGTATTTGCCACTGAAAATAGATATTAATAGATAATAAATGACTTATCTATATATTCTAAATACAGGAAAATCTCGATTCGAACGAACTTTCGATTAATGAGATATAGATAATAACGCGGCTTTGTCAAGAAGATTCTAATAGTATGAATTTTATGTATATGTTTATAAAAGTACGCTATAAAGATCAGAAATGAAACCGTATGTTATATATATTTGGATGAATTACAAGTTAATTCTATTGATTCTTACTTTGTCATAATAACTAAAAAGGCGGATCCTACGCCGTGCAAAATGTGTAAAGATTGCTGGGATCGATGAAAAATACTTATTTGACTCAATAGGCTACAAGAAATTATACTACGAATATACATACGTTGATACGTAAACGAAAATTAGTCGGCTATAATTTATTTAAGTGTCAAAACATTAGGTAATGTTGGCGGTAAACCGACGTCTGAACGCACCAAAGAACACGAAACTCGGAGTTTTGTGCGTGGCGTCGTACAAACTAACCTCTTGGCCCTGTCGCTTGATAAAAATAAAATGCAGCTTTTGTACCATGGGACACGGTAAAGAGGCTTAGTACGTACGACGCGTCAACTCACTAAAAACCCCTCAGAAAGTCCCTTATAATATAACTTATACTAACCCTACTTGTGGCCTGACCATTAAGTATAATGACTATAAAAAGCACGATGGTACATTATATGCCGTGCGCACTTATGAGAAACATGCATTTATATTAAATAAGTGAATAGAATTACTGTAAATTACTAAAAATCTAGAGTTTTTATCGACAGCCGATAATATATTAGTATAGTATAGTATAGTAGATTTTTCAATCTATTTTACTGGTCATACGTAACAACATTCATCTTCTCTTGTCTATCGGTACATGATGAATAAGGACCAGATCAGCCAGTAGTAGGTCATTCATTCGCCTGCTGGCATCTTAAAAACCCAATATATTGTCCTCGTCATTTCCCAGCAATTACTGTTTCAGACGTCCTTTGAAATGTTTGTCGATGGAATATTATGTTATTTATTTTTAAATACTAATCTACACGTTACATAATAATAAGATCATTACAATGGACAATAATAAGTTATTGTGCGGACACTACTTTTATATGCGAATTAAGATTACAATCCAGTAGATACCAACTATAGCTACTAATTCCACTTATCCTTTATTCGTGCTGTGACAGTAACGACGGATATGCAATAAAAGGTACCAATGTAACATGTGGACTTACGTAACTAAACTCGAGTAAACTTACCAGAGATTAGTTATCTGCCTAGGTATAATCTTAACGCTAGTTTAGAATCAATTGCACACTTACATCATAACTTTCACAGTACATATATTGCTATTATGGCATACATAGATCCCCAGTTGATCCTAGAATAGATAAAAATTCTTACATAAACGTATATATTATAAAAATATAAATCCTTATAATATTAATTGCTGTCATATGAGACTTATGGAACTACTATTAATTGTCAAATTTATGAACGTTTTTTAGGCAGTGATGATCACTAAGACTAACGCCAGATCATCGAATTTAAAACATGGCAGTTTTACACGTATTATACACAATTATATCAAAAAAGGTACATTCATATAAATTTATCAAAGTTTTGGTGTACAAAGGTGGCAATAATTATTATCGATACACATTACAATGAATTTGCGAAGCGTCGCGATATAATATAAGGCGTGTAACATTTTGTGTGGCTATTTATTAAAACACAAGTGTAATCGGCCCTAAGTGCTCTGAATTTTAAATACTAAATTTTGATACTTCGGTACGCCAAGTAAGCTTATTAATTACAAGACAATTATTTCAGGACGTATCACCACCAAGACTGCTATTATCATTAACAGTTCCCAATTTATACATCATGTCACCGGCACCGAGTAAAATTTGTATCACACGACCTACTTTCTATTATTATTATTATATCTATAATAATTGAATGGATTCTGATAATAATATGAAGTGTCATACCGAATTGGATGTTGATAATTGTTTGGATTTCTATAGGTGTATTGATTTCGACGAGGAGGTGCAGGGAATTGACCGATATCGGGTACCGGAAAATTATTAATATCTTGATAAAAGTTGGGATTTCGATAATTCATTGGATGGTCGTTCCTTCGATAGTAGTTTCTCGAAGGCCTCCGGTAATTTGGAGTGTTTGGACTACGATAATAAAGGGTAGAATTATAAGTAGTTGGTCTTGTAGCATTATATGTTCTGCAAGAAGTAGAATCGTGAGAAATACTAGTATCTATGTTTTCGGGAACGGGTGTGTCTATATTTCTGGGATCTGGGGTATCTAAATTACGAGGATCGAGAGTGTCAGTCTCAGTCGTGACTGTATTTCGGAGATCCGGAATTTCTATATGGATACTGGGCGTGTCAGTACTTCGGAGATCGCAGGTCTCTATAGATATATCAGGCGTGTCAGTACTTCGGAGATCGTGGGTCTCTATAGAGATATCGGGCGTGTCAGTACTTCGGAGATGAGGAGTTTCTATACAGATATCAGGTGTTTCAGTACTCCGCAGATAGGGATTTTCTATATAAATGTCAGGCGTGTCAGTACTTCGCAGATCGAGATTTTTTATATAAATGTCAGGGGTGTCAATACTTCGCAGATCGGGAGTTTCTATACAGATATCGGGTGTGTCAATACTTCGCAGATCGGGAGTTTCTATACAGATATCGGGTGTATCAGTACTTCGCAGATCGGGATTTTCTATATCGGTATCGGGCGTGTCAGTACTTCGCAGATCGGGATTTTCTATATCGGTATCGGGCGTGTCAATACTTCGGAGATCCGGAGTTTCTATATAGCGATCGGGCGATTCCGTAATTCGGAGACTTGGATTACTTATATATAAAGGACCGAGGATGTCATTGTTCCGAGGTCTGCGAGTAGTCAGTTCATCACTGAATGTATCCATGTTTCGAAAACCGGGAGTATTTACGTTTTGAGAATCTGATATATCCTCATTCCGGGGACTTCTACTATCAATAGTTAGAAGACCCAATGTGTGATTATTTTGGGGACTGAAAATATTTTCATTTACAGGATCGGAAGTATCCTTATTTCGGGTACTATCAGTTTCTAGGGTTTGATGATCAAATGTATGTTCATTTCGGGGAATGGGAGTATTTACATTTTGGGAGACCGATGTACTTCGGGGATAGTTAATATCTAAAGCTTGAGCAGCAAATGTGGGTTTAATTCGAGGACTGGGTGTATTTCCGTTTTGCGGTTCGGATGTATCTTTATTTCGGGGACTGTAAGTATCTAGGTATTGAGGACCAAATATGGGTTTATTTCGAGGAGTGAAAGTATTGCCGTTTTGTGGTTCGGATGTATCATTATTTCGGGGACTGTAAGTATCTAGAGATTGAGGATCAAATATGGGTTTATTTCGAGGACTGGGAGTATCGCCGTTTTGTGGTTCGGATGTATCATTATTTCGGGGACTGTAAGTATCTAGAGATTGAGGACCAAATATGGGTTTATTTCCAGGACTGGAAGTATTGCCGTTTTGTGGTTCGGATGTATCATTATTTCCGGGACTGTAAGTATCTAGGGATTGAGGACCAAATATGGATTTATTTCGGGGACTGGGAGTGCGTACGTTTTGAGAACTGTTAGTATCTAGGATTTGCGGATCAAATGTATATTTATTTTGAGGACTGAGAATATTTACATATTGGGAACTGAAAGTATCTTTATTTCGAGGCTGAGGAATATTGTAAATATTTTGAGGAGGAGAGATGAATTCATATTGAGGACTAGGAGTCGCTGCAATTTGAGGAGCGGGAGTATTTATATTTAATGGAGAAAAAGTGGTAGTGTATCGAAGAGAGGAAGGATATTTACGATAATATGTATTTTGGTAAATGTTTATGGTTTCAGGATTCCTTATTGTACTTTCACGAATATCAGTTTGATGCAGGCGTATGTCTGTATTTTGATCAAGTTTATTTTGATTGCCACTAAAACTTCGAAGTTTTGGTGTTAGAACACTTGGTATTGGAATACTTGGTGTTTGAACACTTGGTATTTGAATACTTGGTGTGTGAACAATTGGTATTTGAATACTTGGTGTTTGAATACTTGATATCTGAATACTTGGCATTTGAATACTCGGTATTTGAATACTTGGTATTTTAATACTTTGAATATTGAAGCTATAAGGATTTACATTAATATTTTGATTTTGTTGAAGATAATTCAGGTAACTGTTTTCATTTAGTGGACTGTTTGGGTTTTCATTTAGTTGACTGTTTGAATTTTCATAACTTTGATAATTTAGACGGTTTTGACACAGCCTGTTTGGACTACAATGAACTTGATCACTGTTTTGACATACTGGAATGTTTGGACTATGATAGTTTGGATGGCTTGTACTTGTGTGATATTGACTTTGGATATTTAAGTTTTGAGGTAGACGGTTATGACATATAATAGAGCTTGGATCAAGCCTATCTTGATGGTCATCGTGGTAATGAAGTTTGTTTTGACAGAGGACAGTAATCGGTTTATGATTCAGATGCTCAACTCGACGTTGTCCAATGTTTGGATTGTGATAATCTGGTCCAAATGGGTAATGATTAGTGTTTTGACATTGTAAACTGTTTTCGTTTAGATTTTTTTTATTGGGATTACTATATCGCCTATGACATTTTTCTCTTAACATTTTCCTCGGTGCAGGTGGCCTGTATATCACGGTGGGGATTTCAACAGGTGTCAACCCCACCTCCTTGAATGCCTTCTGAACACACGACCAGGGCATTAGGACCCGAAACGGTGACCAAGGCACGTCCATTAACGCGAAAAATTCTGTACACAAAGGGCCCTCTGGACTTGCACTACACACTTCTCTATTTTGAGGCACAATATCGTTACTGATCGATTCGTCACTTTTTTTAATATAATAAGTGTCATTTTTTGAAAAGTTGATTCCACTGGAGCACTCCTTTGGGAGGTTGGGTTGAGACAGATGGCCCTGCCTGGTTTTCAGGCATAGGTAGGGGGGCGGGAAGCTGAACCGGGAAGGCTGCTGCAACGCTGGCGTAACCAGGGGCTGTGAAAACAGAAAACATGCTTATTCAATGTCAATTCATTCAAACTATAACCAATATGCGGTATAAAAATATAAAAAAATATATGAAGCTTTTTGGCATAATATTTTCATTTCGGCATAATACGAAATATACATAGAAAACTGAAAAAAAATATATACGAATAGAATTTACGGCGTGATCTCTTTACTTTACCTTATGGCAAGATTATCAAAATAAACAGAACTCAAAGACAGCTTTGGTTGCGGAATAATGTATATTTGTCATCTGGCATATGATTAATAAGATCGATTCGATGGTCGATTGATGCCATATTTTTAATGAATGCGATTATAATATTTACAGTCACTTTGCTTTAGTTGTGTTATGTATAAATATGATGATTTAAACTGAAACAATAAATGCAACAAATCAACAATATATTGGAACAGCAGCTTTAGGCGGCAAAAAAACTGAAAGCATATAACATGACCACGGCTGTTTGGAAATCATGACCAAAAACTTGGTGAAAAAAACGAAACAAAAAATATGAAAATAATACAAGATAACGGATAAATACTGATAAAGACGAGCAACAAAAAACAAAGAAAAGGGTAATATTTCAAAAAATATATGCACCTTCCACCAGTCTGGGGGGAATTCCAGGACATACAAGAAAGAGGGGCGGGCATCTGTCCCCAACGAAGAGGCTGTGGCTTGAGCTGTGTCCGTCTGGTTGCCAAAAATGGGGTGGTAGACCTACAAGTATGAATCGTATTGTATAATCCATGTTACAGCGCTATCCTAGCGTCACACCGTGTAATCAATCACGTGTCGTATCGACAATTTCAAAATTCAGTTAATATGCTGTAAAAAACCATTGCCAATTGCGTCCAATCGCCGATTTCTCGTCCTTTCCGCATAAACCACTTTCGAAAATTAAGAATTTTGGGTTCTGTCATTATATTGACAGTATTTTATGACTGAATTTTGATAACATGTATTTACACAAAATTACGACGGCTACAATTTAACATTCAAATATTCATTGCATACAAATATTTCAACACAGACATGCTTAATATGTTAAGACAGATGAGATACATATAGAGATAAGATACATATATCTTTAACATTTGTTTGTTTGTACATTTAATACGTTCAAAATGATATGGGTTGTGAACTTCAATCGACCTCATGAAGTTAACAAAGCATAGTATTTTTAACACAGGTGAGAGAGACATCACTATATACATATAATAATAGTGAAAGCAATATAGCTCGGGCATTAGTTCGAATACTTAAATTACACGTACTAAATACTCCAAGCTAAGTTTGCGAAATATTTTGTAACACTGGAATCGAGTTGCAACGATTATTTTTAAATTCAACCTATTAGATATGTTACAGCCGATTTAAATAATTCTACGTTATATTTTATATTATATAATAATTCAGACATTTTTAAACATATTTTTAAAGAGAAACCGTTAGTTGCACGTTTTAACCGACTATAGAAGACATACATAGTTTCGATTAATCGATTACAGTCGAATATTCGTTGCAGCTCCGTAGAATATTTTTATAGAAGAAGATCTAATAGGCTCTTTGATTAAACTTCCTTTCACTCGTATAGGTCTAGTCTATAGATAAAGAAGCGTAGCGAAAAACATTAAGTTACAACTTCGAGAATCGATATGTTAAAAGATAAAATATAACGATTTAAAAAATCGATTGGAAATATCTGATTAATGTTGTGCAAAGACGATAAAATCATAGTGCCTTGGGCATGTTTTTTGTCGGGCATGCAGCATTTACTTCAGAGGAGCTATGTTTTCATGTGTTAATTAAACATTTTTTTAAATTGCAACACTAAAATCACGGCTGATGTTTTAATTCCAGTTTTTATTAAATCAATAATTCGGGATAAAAAAAAATGTACAATAACTCAATACAAAATTTTGATCGATTTAATTTTTGTTAAAAACCAATCATCACTAAGCATATCATAAGGGCCACTACTACATCGCTCCTGAGGTAAATATCGGGCATGCCAATGGCTCTATGAAAACAGATTGCGAGAAAGCGTATTTACGCGTAGACAGTTCACAATATCGTCTTACGATTACGTAATTTTTTACTTTATTTTATAAAAAAAAGTTCGATTGTATCTTAAAATATGAAGTTTTATATCGATTTTATATCGGACTACGCTTCACTGTTATTGCAGCGCACGCTACTGTATAAACTGACCCTGAGTGAAGGGAAATCGCAATATGGTCGCAAGTTGCTTTGCTCGAAACTACTACATAAATAAAATAATATATCATTTTACAGTGTATTTTCTAACATGGCGCAATATGAGAAAATCCATAAATATAGTAGATAGGAATGATATTTTTTCATAATTATTCTGACTCGTTTATATGACGGGTTTTTCACAAAAATATAAATCATAGATTGAGGGCTCTCACGATTCAGTTTCACGTTTCGTTAAAGTGGCATCATGATGGTTGGTCAAATTTAAACTTAAAAACGTTTTATAATAATTTTGTATCGGGATAAATAAAAATTAGAAAGTAATTTAGAGTATTACATTTTTACAGGAAAGTAATAGATTTTCCTTTCAAATATGTAATACT
Source organism: Polygonus leo (assembly GCA_018250455.1). NCBI lineage: Eukaryota > Metazoa > Arthropoda > Insecta > Lepidoptera > Hesperiidae > Polygonus > Polygonus leo. Next base: position 5,697 of record DWNR01001640.1, on the reverse strand, counting down.
ATACAATCTTCATTCAATGTAAACGTAATAAAAAAGATAGTTTCTCCTAACACCCTATGCTACCTACTATACTTTTGATTTTCTCTATGATTTTCCATTTAAAAAAGCAAACACACTGTATATTAAAGATATCTTTACAACAGCGATAACAAAAAATAAGATCCATTAATACTAAGCTAGTTCTAAAAGCTTTGGCTTTATTTTCATTTCAGGAAAGCAGCAACTAAAAGCGGCCATAAGATAATACAAAGGTTACGAACGATAATTTCTTGTCGAGATAACCTCTGCAACCGCGCCGTCTTATTGATTTCATCAAATATATTATTGATATCAAAATTTAAAACGTGCTGTGCAAAAAGTACGCTATTTAATTTTTATGCATACTTTTCACGAGAGGCACGGTAGCCGGTTAAGGTTGCTACCGAAACACAGCTATAATCTTAGATGTTTGTGGTAGATGATATTCAGACAATGTTTAGCTATGGCATCCCATACACCGAGGTGAATAATTCACGGCTTTCGCAACTAATTCACTATAGCTATTTAGCAAAATGAGACTAGCGCGAAGCATGAACGGGTTTAAGCGTTATTCGAAAAAACACAAAACAAGAACGAAGGAAACATCATATTTTTAAAGTCTTTTTTTACTGTTTCTTTTTTATAAAAAGAAATAAGATACATCTGTAGTTTTGTTAGTGTCATTACAATAGAAATTTCGCTTTGACAATGTGTGTGGAGCACTTAGCGCATTTTGTCGCGAAACATCCGCCTCGGTGTGGTACTCAATATATCGGTACAGCAATGCAGTGGGATTATTGTTTAAGAAAAAAGCGAGTCATCATTATAACTCGAACACAATATTTGTGAAATAAAAATATTAAGCAGCTTCTATAATGGAACCTACGTATACATGGAAAAATCTTAAACGATATATGATTTTCTTCATTTCACAAAAACGTTACTCCTAAATTATTTACAGCGTTTTTAATTATTTGCCTTTAATTTTAATAACATACCGGCTACATGTCTATTAGTGCTAAATTAAATGTTTCAGTTTACAATGACGACTAGCTATTTTCTTGTAGAAAAACCATAAAGTAACTGGATTGCATTGATTTGATCATAACCATTACTTTTCATTCGTAAACAGAATATCGTGGTTATCAGATTAGATTATTATCATCAGATTCAGAGGTTAATATTTTTTTATTGGTACGTCTTTTTAATTACATGAAAAAAGGAACTGTTTTTTTCATTGACTGCACTTTCCAATCTCAGCTACTCAATGATAAATCTATACGGCTAAAAATTGCCTGAATCATCACTTCTTAGTAAATTTTATCGGGCAGTTCGACCATAATGTTTCATAGATACGTATATATCTTGCTTTTATAAATACTTTTATATACGTATATTATTGTAGACAGACGCGTGTCGTCTGTAATCATCGCAGGCGATACAAGGCGCCTGCCTACATAATATATATATAATTAGGCTTTATAATGAGCTTGCCTTAATTGGAGGTAGTTGTTGCACTTCCATAACCGCAGTAGCTTCTGGCAGGGTGGAGAGTGCCGTCCGTTCTAGAAACAGGATGCATATTTTTGTCCCAAAAAAAAACAACCAATAAAATATATTAATTTTTCCTTTCCCTATAATATATGTATTGATAAAATTACTATGAAATGTTGAGACAGGCTTTAATCTAATTAATATGTCTAACGGCATTATTGGTATTGTTCATTTTAAAGGGGCGAAAGTTGACTAAAATTATCTCAAATATTACGCTCAAAATAGGTAATTGGACAGGCCGTCTAGTATAAGGCATTTGTATTCATATGTGGTGTACATCGTTTTTGCCATTATTTCGCTCTCCTTATTGTATTTACAGATTAATTGCACAAAGTACACAAGCAGTTAAATTTTGACAATTTTACGATAATATTATAAGCCCCCTGTTATTTCAAGTCCAACGGTGACGGTGACCCCTTGCCATCTGTTGGCCGTTCGCCTCATGTCTTTTTAACCAACTTCAAAAAGTAAAAGTTTTTCGTCTGACACAGCTACAGACAATACGCAAATTAAAAAAATAAAGGAATCATAGTTATATTCTAGGTCATATGTAATCAAATATTATGTACCAAAAATAAAGACTATATTATAGAATAATAACACGGGGAATTTCTTTCTCAATTTTACTTTTATTTTTGGGCACACCTTGACAACATTATAGTTTTTTGTAAGATTCCTAATATATCCGTATAAAATACAATTTATTGGGGGGCTACATCCCTACTGGAAGCATAAAAAGTATACTAAACTATTTAGAGGAATTATTTACTACTGAATGATTTAAGGTGTAAGTTAATGAGGAAGCTGAAGCATCATATGCTTTGCTATATCCTACGCCTTGTGCTAAATGGGGGGGTGCATTTAGATGTATGACTTTCATTCTCATCGGGGTTATTAGTTATGCGATTTCAGCTACTTCTTGCCACTACTCATGAGGTAGCGTTCCTAATTATAGAAATAAAAATAGAAAAGAACACAACTTTGAAACAAGTTGAAAATATTTGAACGTATTCATATCACTAAAAATTGCTTGTAACATATGTGTCACGTTAGAATAATTCTAACCACTACAGTTAAAGTGCAATCGCAAAAGTATAATATATTTATAATGTTACTTTTTAATATTAAAATGTAAAAATACTATTGAAGTACATTGGAACTCGTTTATTTACGTAAAATCGGTTACAATATTGCCGCATATGTTCAGGAAAAGGTTACAGTTTGAGAAAATTCAGGTTGTACTGAGAAACTGTAATACCGATGATACTTATTTACCCCTTAAGAAATAACGACAAAATACAGCAAATGACTTGTTTAATTCGATTATGGCTGTTTAAAAAAAAATGTTTGTTATGTAGTGAAATAATTAATTTGTTTATTTTTTTCTATACATGTCAATTATTGGGATTGACACTGACCGTGGGATCTCTTTCTACCTATCATAATAGGGGAAGGGGTTTCAGATTTTTTTGGGTGTAGACAATAAAGCACATTGGAGACAAAGTGGTTATCGTCGCCCAGGGATTCAAGAACAACAAACTCCAAATAAAACAGGTACTCTTGACGGAAAAAGAAGACACATATTTCAAAGAGATAGCAACGCTGTCTTAAGGCTAAAATATATGTTTCTGTGTAAAGAATTTGGGAGCGATACATGTAAAGTATTTACATTTAATTAACTATCTTGAATAGACACCCAATAAACAGGGCGTCATAAATTCAACGATGCCACATGATGTAGGCCTAGCTCGCCGTCCAAAAAAGAAATAAAAGTACAAGAATCACAGCTTCGCTCTGTTCTCGTTTTTGTTATGGTATCCTCAATAATCCTGCTTTGTAATACGAAATTTAACCAGCATAACGATATGTAGTTAAGTTACAAAAAATACAGAAAATTTCGAATTTAATTTTATCGCAACGTAATTAAACATCTGTATAAATGAAACAAAACGATACAAAAGCGAACAAGTGTTTATACTTATATTGGAGACAAGCATCATTTGTATCGGTCTTCATCTTTATCATTTAGTGTATTTGTCTCACCACACTTTCAATTGAACTCAAATTATTGATCATTCAAATGCATTATGCATTTTAATACGCTTTTCTTAGCTTGGCCTGTATATTTATGTTTGTAACGGAATCTTTGAGCTTAATTTTAACCGGTTTCTAGAAGTCTGATCAACTTGAAACTGCACACGTCTCAAAGATAAAAAAAATCCATTATCCTGATTAGGATCGTCACAATTAATAAATGTATTGAGGGATGCGCATGCGAGCGTGCCGTTTCGGACTTTTTGTTTGTAGTGCTCGGCTCAGCACAACATAGTATTCCATAAGCACAGCTTTGGACTTATAGTCGGTAAAGATGGAATCAAATAATTTATGTTTTTTCAATTGATTAATACAGTTTTATTTTTAATTTTTTAGTTAAATTAGTTTTAATAGCGTGTTTTTTTAGTTTTTTAAACTATAATTTATTCAATGACAATTCATAACTGTCTGTCCTATATTTTTAATGGCATATATCTTGGTTAATTGCGATAAATATTAAAGGACTATTGTAGAGTATAATTAAGTCATTTCAAAGTTTATTTTAAACCTATTTTTCTTCAGGAGTTTACTTCAATTCGACACTTCGTTACTTTTTGTAACTCTTCCACAGTTATGCTGGCTGGATATATCACAAGATATACCCCAATTATTTTTGTATTCATGCCTTAAACAAACTAATAGGAATTCATTCGTGGAATATTAAACTAGCTTGGTAAATGAAACATAAAAGATATTACATATTATTTTGTTGTTTGTTTTAACTTGGTAATTATATACTACGTATATATCCTAAAATATCTAATTTGGACGGATTAAATATTTACCGTTCATTGCCTTTTAAATTCTATCATTCTCCACATTTTGTATGCAATAGTTTTATTTAACAAACGTACATTATGTTATTATATGTTACTCTTCGTAACTTGGAACTTGGTCGGTTTGACAAATCAATTAATTTTGAGTAGCAATAGGTATAATACAACGATTTTAACAACTTTGAGGGGTGCTATATTAAAATGTGACATTGCCTATACTTGAGATGAGTACTGCTTCGGTAGTCACTGTCGGAAAAAAATAACACAAATATCATTTGGAAAAATATACTATATACATCTCAACACTTACACATAAATTACAATGGTTAGTGATTCTGGTTAAGTTAAGAACAGAAGATCTGAATTAGGTGCGATTTTCATATATCATTTTTATGGATGAAATATGTGTTTTATATGAAAGTTAGCATATTTAGGTTGAAGTAATCCAGAGTCTGGCCTGTATTAATTTAAGATTCTAATAGGAACTTTTAGAAATAATACTCGTTTGTTTAATAAATTAATTTCATACTTATTGAAAACTAGCTGACCCGGCAAACGTTATTCTGCCATATAAAATATTACTGAATTTCCCGTAGGAATGAGCGATTTTCCCGCAGTAAAAAATGTTCTAAATGTTGACCAGGCTTGGTATCTATACACCAAAAAAGTTTCATTCAAATCCGTCCAGTAGTTTCGGAGGTTAGCCTGGACAAACAGACAAACAGAGGCAAAAAAAATTAAACAACATTGAAAAGTGTTCTAATACTAATTTAACATCGCCCCCAATTAGTTTTTCGTAAATATATAGACACACGAATTTTACTGTTTTATTTATTATATGTACAGATATGAAGTCTATGAAATATACATAATAGGTTGTTTCAATGTTTGGTTGACAGGTAGTAATAGAAAGTCAACATTAGTAATTCACACCCAACTGTTTATCTATATACATATCATTTAATAACACGATATTATAGTTCTTGAAAAAAACGGTTTGGGTTTTACTGTTAACCCCGTTATAGTTCTAATATCTACACATATAATAAAGCTAAAGAGGGTCGAAAGTCTGTACATGGAATATATTCGAAAAAACGTTGGCTGGAGATACTTAGAATCGATAACAGAACACGTTCCAACAATTTTTAGAATTTTTGTCTGTTTGTCTGTTTATTTGTCCGCGCATCACGTAAAAACGGCTTAACGGATTTTGATGCCAACTTGACTAATCTGTCGAGACGATCCCCGGCCATGT